>JAPDSC010013966.1:18597-36401 GCA_026290005.1 Latrodectus geometricus | reverse complement strand
TATATATATATATATATATATATATATATATATATATATATAGTGATCTTTTCCGAGCTTCTCCTAATGGTCTTTGTAGACAATTAAATATTATATAAAAAATATAGATGGTGTATAGTAAGCAATCTCCATATATTATCTTGTACTTTTCAAAACATTTTCATACTTTTTATTTCTTTTTTTAAATAATAATACATATTTGCCGGCGTTTAGGACGCCTTTTATATATTTTTCATACTCCTTTTTAAGAGATTGAACGTTATATTTCTTATCATTATAATGAAATTATAAAATTGTAAATATAAAGTAATACATAATAATACTTTCTAAAAATAATTCAATCTCTTTTAGAAAAAAACCTTTCAATTTTCTTCTTCAAGACCCAGACCAGATATCTTCAGAAAAATCAAATGAAGAATCACATCATATCTCTTCTAAATGAGCATCTGGGCCTGATACAACAAATTGTCCTCTGCAGCCTCCAACGCATTACTGGATGCTGCTAAATCTTTTTCCGATGTGTAGATTTACATAGATGCAATTTAATCATCAGTAATCATAGGAATTTTATGAAAATATCCGCAATATCTTTCTATAATTGTTCATAGAAAGATATTGCGGATATTTTATCATTTCATATATAAAACTTGAAATTTTAAATACTGAAATGTGGTTATAATTGTGAAATATTTTTGACGATCTTAAATTTGTTTTAATAGATGAATAAAAATTTACATTTTTGAAAAATAATCCCTAGATTTTTTAAGACATGTATGAAGAATCAGTTGAAGAGAAAAGACAACTGCAAAAAGTTTGCAAGGTCAGAATGCGTGGGTTCGTGGAAAAGGGTTCGTGATATGACTTTCGAAGTATGACGGGTGGATTTAAAAGTTGAATCTAATATTATGGCAATCAGCACATAGTGTATGACAAATCGTCATGACCAGATGCGTCATGGCAGCCCATGTCGCATGCACATGAAAGCCATTCATTGGATATTAACTTTCTTTGATCGCTACTTCTGAAAAAGAATTATGAAATTTGTTTTTCCCTCGGAAAAAAAGTACGAAATTTTTCGAATACATAAACAACACATTTAATCTCTCTGTTTATTATGCAAGATAGAATACATTGTAAATCCAAAAGAGAAAACAACAATGCCTTTTATAAATTAAACAAATGATATTGAATTCTATTTTCAAGTGCTTTTGGTATATAAGTAAAGCACAACAATCGTATTTGTTATTTGAAAGCCTTTAATAAAAACAAATTTTTAAAAAAATCATGCATGATTTTATTTCGTGAGCGAAAAAAGCAATTGAAAACAATTTTGTAATATCAGACAGTTTTATTTGCTTTCTTATTTTTATTATTAAAGGAGGAAAATAATTATACAGTGGCATTAATTAAAAGTTTCTTCAGCAGATATACCTATCAATGCCATTCGATCTTGATTTGGCGAAACTGGACCCCTGCGGTTCGGGGTTTCAGTTCCCGATGAATTGGTACATTATGTCATAGCATATCCTCCATCAATGCATATCATATGCTATATATGATGTCATAGTAGTGTTTAAAGACCCGCCAGTCCTTCTCTCTCTCTCTCTGTATATATATATATATATATATATATATATATATATATATATATATAAACTTTAAAAAAAAACCTGGAAACACATGTTGCGTATGGAAATGTTAATGAAGAAAATTTTTGAAGGACTTTTAAGTGTATTTATGGTTTGGTTGTTACTAAGGTCACTTTTCGCTCACAAATCTAAATTGACTCCGGACGTACAGTTTTAAGTGGATACCAAACTACCACAAGCATTCATACCCAAGGTAGGATTCGAATACAGGAAATGTTTCGCTGAAGGCTAGAGAGCTAACCATTCAACTGCCAGCTGAGCAGGATAATTTATTGTACGATACGAATTGAAAAATATATATATATAGATTTAAAGCAATTTAAAAACATCAGATGAAGTATAAACCAGAGGTCATTTCTGAATGGAGCTTCAAGACAATGTCTTGGCTCTCAAAGTGCTGTCTAATCACCTATGATAATGCACGCACTCGCTCACAAAGACCAAACATACATACATACATGTGTGAGTGTGTTTGATACTAGGTATAGTAGTGTGAGAATGCATACATATAAATTATATTCAATTAATTCATGGCAGCCTGTATTTCAGCCACCTGTTTCCAAACATATATTGATGTTCAAACACGATAGTTATTGTCTCACAGTGTAGACTTTTATGAAAAAAAAATCTTTAAAATTAGATTCAATCACTCGAAGAATCTATTCTCACGGAAAAACAACAGAAAGTGCAACGAACAGGCTATTGTTTTCTGATATTATCCGTTACGATGTAACGTTACATCATGTGGAATCGGAACTGTTCCGTCGCTATCAAGAGGCTCTCAGGAGAAAAAGCGAGGGATGAGTCAGTCGTTGATGGTGAGTTATGGGGAGGCCCCTCATGCCACCTGCAGGTGCTACCCCCTTTGCTCGAGTGATGAGAAATAATATTAAATTGATTCTCCGCCTGACTTATGGCCAGTCATTAGAAGAGCGATGAGCTTCAGGGAACCTTTTTGATGAGCTTCCTTACTGAATCAACTTTCTTCATTCACACTTTTTATACACTGTGTTAAAGAAAGGAATCATCGTAAATCGACATTACTACCATAATTTAATAAACGGATTTTGATGCAAAAATATAGTAAATTTAATTTAAATTACAAGTATACTTACAGAAAGGTTAAGTAGATTTTTATTGAGAATTGACTGTGAAAAATACAATAAAACCTCAATGCATCTTTTTTTGCGCTTTTTTTTGCAGGCTATACATATTTCTTTTTCATGTAAAATGGAAATTACGAGATTAGGTGTCGATCTCATTATTTTATCATGAATCACATTAATAAACTTCTCTATATTGTGGGGATAGTGAATACATTGTGAACTTTTTGATATACATTAATAACCTTTTATGAATACATTAATAAACTTTTTGATATATTGGGGATAGTGAAACAATCTAAGACTCCATCTTATACCTATGTCTGTCATTAACAGATATGCATTTAAAAGTCCATGTGCTAAAAGGGATACGTATTAAGATACGGTGGAATTAATTTACGTGAATTTTATTCATTTAATGTTTACTGTATTCGAATACAAATGTATTTAATTTTAAATAATTAAAAACAAAATATGTGTGTAATCATTACTTACACACACAGTTCATTCATTAAGAATTAAATGAAAATAAAATTGCTTAATGAACTGTAATATTTTTTAATTGAAATCATATTTAACAATTTTAAAAAATTTAATAACACGCAAAATTAGAACAAATTTCAGTATTACCATAACCTATTTAAATGAGCAGAGGGAGATGAATGCGTGACTCAAGAGTCCATCTGAGTCACATGATGGAAGCTGTTGTAAGGACACGTAAGCCTCATAATTTGCTTTCCTTCCAGATAGTTCTAAGTTCGATTCAAGTCATTATGGGAAAACGGGACATTGTTGTTGCCTTTCTGAATTCTAAATGCCGATCGTAGACGTGAATGATTGTTTGATTTTATCCTTCGTGACTCGTTGATTGGATCAACTCTCAAAGGGAAATCCCTTCGGCGTGGAAACTTTACGTAATGTTAAAAGAGCCTTGCAATATTGTTATTTATTAGACTTTTCCCTGGGTTCTCACAGTTGCATGTCGCGATCTTCAATCAAAGATATAGTTTCTGAATACTTAAAATATATCACAAAATTATTTTAGTTAAATTAAAATTGTGAACATTTTTGTCGCTTCATTTTTTTTGTAGCTAAATTCGTACTTCCATCAATTTAATTGCAATATCATGTATTTAATCTGACTTACGAACACACAAAATATTTTTATAGAAAGATGAAAATTCAGTCCATGAAAATTTCCGTTCAATACTTACTTGATAGCAGTTTCTTTTAATGATGGTTAGCCCACAGTGTACCACGTGTGGACATGGAAAATGCATCGCTGTCTTAGATTAAAAATAAATTCGGTTACAAGGCAGAAAGCTCGGGAAAATTAGAATAATTCAAAAGTGCACACAGATATCTTATAATGCACACAAATACTTATCTCATTGTTCAAAAATGGCTAGGATAGAATCCAGTAGGCCTTCCTGTACTTGGTCTCTACTGGTTAGATGGAAGCTCAAAGAAAAGCTGCGAGTCTTTGTAACTTAGAAACAAAGATCAAACAGAAGGCCTCCACCACTTGCCTTGCCATCCTCAGGGGCATTATTTCACTTGGGGGGGGGGCATGGGGATCACGATGCATTTAACGTGCCCCAGCAGGCTTTAATGAACACGACGAACCTTAGTTTTTAACTCACTATTTTCCGATGATGAGAACAAAGCTCTACCTAAGCAGGCCTCTGCAATTAGTGTTGTCTTTTTACTAGACCAAAGTGAGCACGATTTTGTGAACTACCAGATTAATGAAGGTTAGAGATGTATCTATATTCGATATATGCATGAGAAAATAGGATCGTTATATTTTCGGACAAGTGGTAGAGCGAATACTCTAGGAACAAATCAGAGACACGAAAAGAAACGATTCAGGTTTCGTAGTATGGTTTCAGTGTTTCATAGAGAACACAACACATCCCTTCACTGCTTATGCCGACTCGTAATGAAAGGTCCCACAGCGTCCTAATGGTTGCATAAAAAAGAAAGTGAGACGAAAGTTATTTATTTTTGGATCATTATCATTCCCATCACGCGTAGCACAGCAATTAAGAAAGTTTCCCGGGGGGTCTTTGGAAACGCCCTCCCTCCGGAGGCACAAAATGAAGACCAGGAATCTGGCAATTAGATGTTTAGAGATCGTTGGGAGCGCGAACCTCTTAGCACCTCGGCGAGGGGTGGCCCGGGGCGCCGCGGCACGCCCACTCTTAGCCCCTTTACTGGGTCAGGACAATTACGTGCGTGAGAAACAATACCACCGAACAGGTTTATGGTTTTATCCAGCCCTCGAGGACTTAATCTTATTTGTTGTATCGCCCTGCCTGGGTTAGAATAGAACGATAGTTGAAAAATGCACACATTCCATTCTACAATAAATATAGTTGTCTGTCTATATTTTGTCACTAGGGGTATTTATAGGGGGTAGTTATGATCTGTGAGATGGAATAATTCTTCCGATGAATTATTTAATTTCTGTACTCATACTATGCTTTGAACCAAAATAAAATGACTCACGGCAGTTTGGAGATTATTTAAAAAAATAAATGCATTGATGATTTCATAACGTACGGAAAAATGAAGCAACTCTCTTGCAATGTGATAATTCTCTCTACTCCTTTCCTGTGGAATAATTAGGGATCTGTTCGATGCTGTTTCCATTATTTATGCTGGAATGGACAAAGGAATATTATCCGAAAATAAACTATAAGATGTGGGGGAAAATTAAAAGCACCAAATATTTCATTTATATATATAAATCTGCCTGCCATGAACACATAAGGTTATATATCCCAAGTACAAGCAAATTAAAAGTGAAAGAATTTAGAGGAATGCATTTTTTGCTCACTTCGTATGCATATATACGTTTTACAGGTTTAACTTCCACCATTTGGTTTTTGCCAACGGTTTAATTACAATGGCGTTTTCCTTGCAGTGAGAATTGGTTGTATCTAACAATAGAAATTAAAGAACACTTTTTTCTTAAAGCAGGCATTCAATGAAATCACTTGGTGGGTGATGTGATATCCCATGAAATATGGAGAACAAAAATAAGCTATTTTTGCATGAAATTCAATCTGACTCCAGATAATTGGCAGGGAGTACATTTTTCTGCTATTGTGAAAGGAATCTCATGATGTAACGTTACCACAAGAAGTGTTTCCCAAACGAATCGTTCAGAAAGTTCCTAGTATGCCATCAAATGAAAGTTGAAGAAACGTTGAATGAATTCCGAATAGAAATTACTTCTATCTCCGAAAAAGCCCACTCCACACCGATTGTCATAAGAGAACCATTAAAAATGTTCTCATTCATGACATTGACTCTACACGATGTGTTGATAAACTACAGTTTTAGCAATATCTGCATTTCGTGGAAAAGGACAGTTAGAGGAGAAAACAAAACTTCTTCGAGTCGCCTAATCGCAGAAATAACCGATTGCTGGAATGTTAAATTTCGGTTTATCGTTTTTTCCTCAATGCCAATGTCTTTCTATAGACTTACACGAGAGTGCATTTCCTCTTTTATTTTAAATTATCAGGTTAAAATGTTTATTGAGATGATAAAATGGAAAATCCGAGTCATTTATAGATTCTGTTTACACCGGGTTCAATGTTGCTAATAGAAATTTTATGTAAGAACATGAAATTACCCGTTACTAACTTCCTGGTAAATAATAACCTGACACCTATAAAATGCACTTCTCTTTTGTCCTCGTAGAGTTGGCAGCTGAATATTTATTGCTCTGACATTAGATTCGACCGTTTAGGGATATGATTCTTATGAAATTCTTAGAAGTTTTAGTAGAAATCCGTTTCGGACTGTAAATCCTCGTCTAATGAAACCTCGTGGTCAAAAATTGCCCATTGCGAGACAAACAAACGCATCATCTATTTTGTCTTTCCCAACTGTAAGATAGTCTTCAATAAATAGAAGTTCTCAGGAAAAATATTACGAATTCAAAACTTTCGATACTGACAGAATAGTTTCCTGCGTCATTTAGAGATTAAGAGTTAATTTATTGGTAAGAATGTGTGTCACGTATTTTTTTTTTTTTTTTAAATAATCAATGGCTCAATCGTAAACATTTATTTTGATGTCTTAAGCAAAACTTTGTCTTTTATAGAGTTACATTTCCAGTTGTCTGTTTTCGCCAACCGAACCCATTCAGCATACAAACCACTTAGTATGTATGAGTTCTGATTAATAAACGAAGTCAACATCTGAATCGATGTAATCTTCTCCATATTCCCCCACAGCAGGGACATGGATCTAAAGGAGCTATCAACATGCAGTGATCCTCTCAGTGCGAATTTTTCTACTGAGTTGATTATCGAACTTACAACCTCTCGTTTATGACAGAAGTACATTTCCAGATTACCTTACAAGGTTAAAGCTCCTGTCTGTTTCAATTAGAGTTGACGTTTCAAACCGACAGAAAATTTTCAATGAACTTATTCGATGAAAATTTTCGATGATTAAAGATTAAAAAGTATTCTAAGCTACACAACATAAAGCATAAACAACTTCTTTTCTTCCCTCTTCCAAGTAAACATGGAAAGTCGAGATCTTTTGATAATTCTACTGCGAATTTATCAGGATGTTTTTTTTGGGAAAACAAAGTGTATATAGAATTGCTCCTTTCTTAAATATGAAATATTGCGTAGAAAGAATGAAAAAGTGAACGGCTTATATACTAATGAATACGCACTTTTTAACTAAAGTAAGGATTTGAAAAAAAATTTTACTCCAAAATTTGAGGTAAAATATAACGATTATTAAAAAAATATTAAAATAAAACCTTTGAAAACTGAAAGATAAAATAAAATACCCTTTTCACGTTTCCCCCCCCCCCTTTGTGTGTGTGTGTGTGCAAAAAAAAGAAAGAAAACAAAACAGGCATGATTTGTGGGATATTTTTAATTTTTAATTCCTTTTAATTTTCTTTTTAAATTACCACTAAATTGTCAAGAGTATTGGTTTTAAAAGTTGTAAGGAAAATGAAGAAAGATACTACTTGAAACGGATATGGGTATTTTCTTTTTATCGCACTCACATTAAATCATTAATGATAAGCTTATGAATATATATATAAAAGAAAATAGTATCATAGCATTGTTTATATTAATTGCGAATATTTATGACAGTTTCTTATTTTTATATCATGTAAGTAAAATATTGTTTTGTGGATTAAAGCACTTACTAAGATCCAATTTTTTATCCATAAGAACAAAGCTGTCCCTCTATAAGATCCTTATTTGTCCTGTGCTGACTTATGTCTCGGTAACCATGGACCAAGACTATGAGAGAGAAAAGGTTTGTAGCTTTGAACGCTAGGACCAGAGGAGTATTTTTGCTACAATTCAAGAAAATAGTATCTAGAGTAGAAGATGCAACGACGAACTTCTTATAATGTTCAGAGAGTTAGATGTTGTTCATTATACTAAAATAAGACGACCCAAATGGCTTGGATACGTCATTCGCTTGAGCAACAATACCTCAAAAGGAAACATTTTCATCTGGACTGTAAAACACAAGTAGAGGAAGGTATAAACTTCGATGGCTAGATGCTGTAAAACAGGACTGTCTCTTCCTCAGAACCAAGAATTGGAAGATGTTAGCTGTTAGGTAGAGGTGGTTAGAAGCATTTGATTCCGAAAGTCTTGGAACCCTGGCTTGTCGTGTTCTGAATGATGATGAGTTAAAATATCGTAAACTTGATAAACCACGGTTGTCCAACCACTGAAAATGCACACTTTCAGTATTGGGAAGAGTTACATTGTATAGGGATAAGCAAGCAATTAATCTACAGTGAGAAATTATGCTTCCCTTCATATTCTTCTAGGGATTGAACTGTTTTAGAACTATTTATTCGTTTTAATCACTACGCATTCCATTTTTATGATCAAGATTGTTTCAAATGTTCAAGAAAATTTCATTTTAGCAATTTATAGCACAAGTTATAATCTCAATATATCGAGTACAATATACGATATTGTTATTTAACCTAGTTTATTTCGTGAATCTAGAGTGTCTCACATCATTCGAATGTTGTATTTTACAAAATATTGTGACATCTCTGCCACTTCTAGATATAAAACCTGGAATAATACTTGGTAATCTAAAGAACAGAATCTCATGAATATCAATGCCTATTAGTCTTACAATTCAGATTAAAACGCTAACTAAATAACTTTCACTTCAAAAATAGAATACACTCGTTAATAATCAGAATCGAAAAAGGCAAATGAAAGAAAATTAGGAGTTACAATACCAGATTGATTAATGACATGTTACAAAAGTGTTAAACCTCTAAAGCTTTGCGTTTCTTATACTGGCTGAGTTGCATATGCCATTTTCACTGACGGGAATTGAACAATTGGAATAATTGGCATCATATTTCCACTTTGAAATTCACAAGCTTATTTTTTTCCTTTAAATACCTTTTTCCTCACAATGTTTTCTTTCATTGTCTGACGTTCCTCCTTTTGAATTTCTGTCAGGTATGCCACCTGACAGAAATTATAAGCATCACACGAATCGTTTACAGAGCATTTTGATGTTGTTTGTAGTCGGAGCAGATCTATACTGAGTTGCGAAATTTTCTCATGAATTCATGAGGAGGCAGAACTTCTGGAACGAAAGAAATTATTCGAATCGGTCTTTATCTCAGCTCTAAGAAGTCCATCCATCAAACGGCGTAGTTGCGAGGGAGTGGCAGCCGCGGAGGGCGGACAGGTGCCGGGGCTCGAGAACGCAGGGCGGTGATTAGGGCGCGAGGCCAGTGGGCGGTATCCATTTCCGAAAACGGAATCTTTCCTTGACGCGATCAGGTGTGGAAGCGAACGCGATACGTAATTGCCGACATCGAAAATGACACGCGAACCTACCCTCCCTCCAACACCTGAGCTGTTGATCGTCCAAACACAAGGAAATGCATAAGTCCATATAGGGGCTATCTGCAAATAAAAAAATATATTCAGCAGGTCATTTTGAAAAAGGTTACTTTGTTTGGGGCATTACTCTATCCCACGTTAAAATGTATGAAAAATCATAAATGCTTTCAAAAATGAGAACAAAACATGTTCCCGTTTAACTTTCAGAAGTTAATTACTATAATGATGGATGATTAGTTGATTAAAATGTTTTCAGTTGCTTAATTCTTTGAATTGAAGCCATTAATAGAAACTGTAAACTACAGGTGGAACGATGATATCAACGTCTGTAGACATGATGCCATCTAACACTACTTTACGGGACACGTCACTGTGACACATCTAAATATTTTAAAAAGTTAGAAAAACGGAGCGTATTGTATATTATCTCATGTACTGATTTTTATCCGTTGACTGAGATAAATATATTACATCGAAAAAATAATTCCATTGTATTTTTCCTTAAACTTCTTGTTTCAAAATCATTTTGTAAAAAATCTTTGAAAGTGTTTAAATGTCGATCTTCGATTGATACTTTGACTGCTAGCATGCTGTCAATTGCGATCATTTCTGTTACTTTATCAACTTTTTTGATGACATTGTACCCGTAACAAGTGCATCTTTAATATCAAAAATACCAGAACGTAATCGACGAAAGTAAAATTGCACGTAACATGCTGTTACAGTATCAGAACCATAAACATCATTTACAATTTTAGCCATCAGACTTGCATTTTTGCCTATAACAAAGAAAAACTATCCGAATTTCCTCGTTGTTGACTTCCATTTTTAACACTCTGTAACTCATAACTAAATGAACCAAACAAAACACATACGATTTTTTAGTGCAAAATGTGTCACCGTTCCAACTAATATAAATCTGATATTGTTTGATCGATCACAACAGCCATCTACTGCAAATATACTGGTTTTTCTTTTTTCGCAAATAATATATAGAAGTCTATTATTTTTAAAAAGAAGTTTTAAAGTGCTGAATATTTTATTCCTATACTTATTTCTAAGGATGTGAATTCATTGGATGCGGTCATTAAATTTTTAGTCGATTAGTTTTGCCCATCTAAAAATGACAGCAACATTAAATATGAATACGAAATTATTGAATTAATGTATTAAAATAAACTTCTAGTAGATCATATTTTCTTTATCATTAATTTCATATTTTCCTATCATATTTCCTTCATTAATCTTCATCATATTTTCCTTTTCATTAATTTTACTTGTAATGTTTAATTTCAATGCTTTCTACGTGTTTGTTTTTTCATTGAATATTTATAAACAGGAACAATCAACGCCAGGTTAAAATGGATATTACAGCTGAGAGAGAAAAATTCTCCCATACATTTACGGACTACTTAGAGTGGATTCTGAATAACTACAAATATGAATTACTGCAGGAATTGGGATCAAACCTGCAAACTGGGGGCATGAGCAGGCAAATAAACATTAAATCATATAATAAACTACACGCGTTACATTTTTTAAGCATTGTATACTACCAAGTATGGATTGTCATTTCTTCATCCCAGGAAAACTTGTTTCTCAAAACGTTGTTTCGTACTACAAAATGGGGTTTCCAGTATACATCAGCTACAAACAAATCAAATGAACTGTTGGAAGCTTGAAAATTCCCTGTCGTTATGAAGCTATTGATAAGCTGTTTGGCCTGTTTGGACATCACGTTGTGGACCCGAAGGCTGTTGTAAGACATTTTAATATCCATCGCTTAAACTGCCTTCAAGAGGGCTTTTCATAGGTAGAACGTATATCTCAATGGAGGATATCCAAAAACTCTCAAGCACCCACCCCATAGACTTGCATGTGGATGACAAAAGCACGATATACATCTCTCGTTGCTCAACAGTGAATAGAATCCAACACGGAACCTCATGCTCCGAAGACTGTTATCCTATTACTAGGGGCTCTTGTGAGTCCAAGTTTATTAAATGTTGATGCCGAGACTCTTTCATCCGTATCTCCATTCGTTTCTGATAAGCGAAATATTAGGAGAAATGTAAACGCATGCTCTGCAACAGAAGGGGGAAAACCACTCACGGAAGAATTGCTATTTTATTTTTTATATATATATTTTTTTAAATTACACAAAGGGAATGGAGATAAGATAGATCCAATACAGTAAATACCCCTCCTTCATATTTGTGGTGAAGCATAAATTGAAATTTTAAGAGGAAAAAAAAGAAAACGCACGCTTCTTTCTAAAACCAATAAGAATTCCGCAATGGTAAACTTTAAATTGATTACATCAGCCATTCTGAACAGTTCAAATCAGCGCTTACTTCGTTTTAAATTAATTATAAATGCTGTAATCAATATTTCGAAATGAAACATCTTTTATTTTAATCTACAGAGACCAACCTCCTAATATAAGCTATACCGCGCGAAGGCAATCTCAGTTCAGCCCCGGACTATCAGCATAAGGCTTTTATCTATTTTTGGTGAGATTTTCAACTGCAGTAAATCACTTCTCTGTTGAACGGTCATTTGATGGCACACTTCGATACATCGGCTCTGACAGCAACATTAGTTTCAAAGACAAATAGCTTAAATCCATTGCGGCAAATTAACATATAGATTTAAAATTTGTTTATATAACTAGGATAATTTTTCCATCAACTAAAAAAACCGGTTTAATGAAAATATAATAACATTTGAAGCTAGGTTGAATGGTTTTCAAGCGAATTGCACCTAAAGATTTTAACAAGACATTTAAAACTATATTATTGTATTATTTTTTAGATAACGGAGAAGACATATTTATATATATTAATATATTCTTTTATACCTATCAGAGTGCCTATTTTATTTTTTAAATCACAAATCTTATCTGTAACATTCCTTTCTGCAATATTTCTTATGTTTCCGAAAGAATTAATTTTATTAAAGGACAAGCATTTTTTACCCTAGTACATATGCTCAATTTTTCGAGACGTAATAGCTTAAATAAATTTGTTAAACTTGATTTTTTTCAAATATCACGTAGTGTTGATTTCGAATTTTTTTTACGCCATTTTATTCTTTAGTAAGCATGATGAGTTAATAAATGCTCTTATCTTTAGGTTTACAGGTCTTGGTTTCGACACCTATCTTGAGAATATTTGAAATAGTCCGATATTTTTATTCATAGCTCCATGTTGGATGAGCGCTGTTATAGAAAAAGTGTCACCTTATACAGGTTCAAATAAAAAAATAATATTTTAATTCCTGCTTCTTTTCAATTAGAAACAGGAAAATTAGGTTAAATAAGAAAGAGAATTTTAAGTATGAAAACTATTTTCCTCGGAACTTCATCGTTTGATAAAATAAAAATTACGTACAAATCACAAAAAATTAAATCTTTTTGAAATTTTTTTCTCTTGTGAAACAAGATAAGAATTGCAATTTAAATCATTGTTGCAGATAATACTACAGTATGGTTTCATTATTTCAGTTAATTACGGTTAATCTTTCTTACAACTTTTACCCCATAAGCATTCTACCCGGAAAATGGTCGTTAGAGTTTTGGATGTCAAAAGTGGTCTCCTTGTGGCTAAAAAGTAGATAAGAACTTAGAGTGACTTTTAGTCCCATAATTCATGGAAATTATTCTATAGGATACTCGAGCATTATTTCAGGTGTTAACTTTGCTATTTGAAAATAATTTTAAAAAAACGAGACGTTTGGCTATATCTAATGAGACACACAGGGCAATACAGAAAAAACAAACAACTAGAATAACGAGTTGCGATGGAAAATTTGGAAAATTCAATATTCTCATGTCGAGAAGGTGATGAGTTCTATAGCTTAGACAACCAAATTCGTATATTCACCAGGAGTGACTAAGGCATGCAAATTACCAATCCACAGGGCAGTGTGAAAAGGAGGGTGCCAGCTGACCTGTTGATCTCTTCAATGGACGAGGCTATCGGCATGAATATGCATTAGTAAATAAATTACAAACAAACAAATTAAAATAATGAAATAAAATTCATTATTTTAACTGATGTTTGTGATGAAAATGAGTTTTTATATCACATTCTATACCGAAGGTTCCCAAAACATTTTTAAAGTAAATCAACAAAAACTTTGTATCCAATTCTTATGTCAACCTGTAAAAAAAAATAAATATAAATGTCAAGTGTCCCCTACGTAATTTTATTTTTTTCATGGTAGATTTAAAAACGTAAACGTAACTTTTGGTAGTTTCATTTGCCAAACGATGGAGGAAATTTTTTACTTGTGATATATTTTCTGTTAGGCAGTTTAAACACAGAGAAGAGACAAAATCATTTTTAGATTTTTTAAAGAGTAGTTAACGACAGGCACGATTTCCATCTGCTCATCCCTTGAGTACCCATATTTCTGTCCATGAGTGTCAGATAAAGTGACACATTTTCCTCCCCCACCATGACATCTCCTCCCCTCAGGGACAGGAAACGCCGCCTGTCTGTCACGTACCGTTATTTATTCAGATTCTGCGCCTGAAAGATGCCGACAGGAGCTCACTCCCACCGCCCCCACTGCGGGGAGGTTGACGTTTACGAGAATATGATTCAAGAAGGAAACAAAGGAAATGTCCTGGGCTGCCGGCAAGCTCGTAAAACACGGGATTCTGCAGTGTGTACCGGAAATTTTCTCCTACATTACTGCCAGATAATTTCACACTGGGGTAAGCAAGTCGTGTGGATGCAAATTTTTTGCGTGATTCTACTCAGTGAAAGAAGTTGGTGGGAGAGAATTCGCACATAGCAGAAAGTGCTGGGCCTCTGTTTGGGATCCCGAACACAGAAATTAAGCTTTGTTTGACTAGAAAGAAAGAGAACCCTCTAATTTATTCAGGGAGTTTTGGTCGGGATGTTCTTTACATTGGCGACCTTGACATAGGTTTCACGAAATAATATGCCAAGATAGCACCATAATGATGAGCGATTTGGCTACCAAAGCAATAGTTTCTTTATTTCAAATACCTGGATAATTGGCCATAAGGTTCCACTGTTTGGTTAGTTGATTTGGTTTGGATACCCGCTCATCGGTCATTTTTTTGTAAAAGAGGGTTAATTAAATCGGGATCAATACTTTAACGTGGATTCCAAACCACTACAAATATTCATACCTAAAATGGGATTCCAACGCATAAATGGTTGAACCGATGACGAGTAAGACTAATCCTTTAACTGCCAGCTCGGATACACTTTTGACACATAAGGCGGAATTCGTAAGATTTTGTATAGTGAAGCATGCCCTGAGTGGGCCATAATAACACCATAAGTGGGTGAGTTCCCGTCATTTAAAAACAGAGACCAGGAAGAAACCCCTCGAGAGGGGTGTGCAACCCCCAGAGGTATCATGATACAAATAATTACCGATTCGCTTATTACCCCTCGGGTTTTGTGTTTGAAGTGGTTTGAGATTCCCTTTAAATAGTAAGTCCCGATCTTCGCCACTCTCGCATTCCAAAATGACTGTTTAACAACAATCAAAACGAAATCATGATACAGAATTAAGCTGTGTTGTTAGAAAGCAATTTAACCTGACTAACATATTTTAGTTTTCAAATGGTATTTTCTGTTTCTCACATAAAAAGGGAATACACAAGTTTCAAATTAAAATCTGAACGACAGTGGAGATTTATTAAAGCTGCAGGATTCATGACATCAAAATTTGACCGAATGTCCACGTCAGCCGAATCAACTTTAAAATGTTTGGCATCATAGACTCGGGCAGTTTATGGTGATTTCAATAAAATCACTATTGTGGCAATGGAATGAATTTATTTGTGTCCAATAAGCTAGTGTATTTAAACGTTCAGGATGCATTGGAAAACTAGAAATTTCGTGCCATAATTCAAGTATGTATTTAAACTGAGATTTTAAAGCCCATATACCCACGAAATTTAATATATTAATATAAGGGATTTTTTTTTTTTAAATTTAAAATGTTTCCATTATATATAATGTAACTTAAATGTTTCTATATATCAAGCATCTTGAAATATATTTCATGATAGAATTTGAAGCACAATGCATACATTTCAGAAAATAGCATTAAAATTGGTTAAATAAATCGACCGATTAAAATACATATTATTAAGATAATCATACAATAACGTTTTCAACTTAAAAACTAAAAGCAGCAAATCAAATTAACATAATGTCAAATTCATTCCATAAAATAAATATTTTGATGAACCAACAGATTTTTGTTAGATTAAGCTTCATTATTTGTAAATTTATCTTATATTGAAACTAAAAATTAAACAGCGTTATGTTTTTAGTTATAACAAGATTCCATCCACTTACAGACGCAAAAAATTTGTTTTCGTGAAAAAAGAAAATTATCAGTGTTTACCGTCGCCCACCTGGGGATCGCCATATGTTTTCATTACAACTGCGCATGTCAGATGATCATGATTGGAAAGAAATTAAATGGAAAAGAAAAAATATCATTTTTTTTCTGTGTCCTCAAAAAATGTCATTTTTTTTCTGTGTCACTCATAATTTGTCAAGAGAGGTTACATCACAATAACAGTTAAACATTAATCTCACATACCACAAAGAGAATAAAAGTTAGTATCGTGTGTCTGCTAATTTAAATTTAAACATGGAAAGTGTTTTTTTTTTTTTTTTTTTTTTTTTTTTTTTCCCATACATCTGATTCATCAAATGACAAAAGACACAATACTTGTGATTTGTGGATGTCTTTGATGCACTGATATAACAACTTTCGTATTCACTGAATGTTAAAGTTATACTGAAATGATAATTATACGTTCTCTCAAGATATATATATATATATATATATATATATATATATATATACCTATCAAGAAAGTTTATGAAGATAGCTTTGTGAGCCGAAAAAAATATCTGCAAAATAATTAAAAGACATTTTAAATAATATTTTCATGGTTTGTAAATATGAACAGGTTCATTATTTATTTTTATCTTAAAAATTTTCTAACGAACTAAGTGTTACCACAACTTCAGTTTAAATAAGATAATTTTCGAGAGGGATTTTATTCATTTTTTAATTTCACAAGATCCTGATTATCTTCCTCATATTTCTAAAAGAGGCATAGGAAGATTGATAGGTATAAAGTAATTTATTAAGTTGAAGGAAAGGCTTTTTAACATTTTGAATTGTAGTGTAATAATGACAGATGGTCAAAAAAATTTTAATCGAAAAAACACCATTAAAAAATGTTTGTTCTAAACTATCAGGAAATTAATTCCTTATTACTCTGATGAGGAACATAATTCCATTCCTCTCTGATGAAACTCTATTAACTTGAAAACAAAAACACCTTCATTAATTATATTTTTACCCTTTAAATTTTTTTATTTTAATATAGATGTAAAAAATACACATAAATTTAATTTAAAAACATATATGAATTATTCAGATTATATTATTTTACTATTTATCTCAGTTTAATCTAATATTTTATTAAACATAATCTTAGCAATTACAATAATGGCAATTAATTTCCTAATCATCTACATGAAGAAAAAAATTATCATCCGTTTTGCAGGTAATGCAATAACTAGTTAGATTCACCTCGCCTGAGACGAAACAGTAAAATTAAAAAAGAAAAAAGTAAAATAAATAACTAAATAAAATAAAAAAATTTTGAAAATAATTACTTTCAATTCTGTTATGAACTTCCTGAAAAAACAGATTTGAAAATGTTTACTTGCTACTGAAGCATTTAATTGAAGAAGATGATTTATATAAATTCTATAGAGTCTAAATCTCCATACACTTGTACATTTCTATCACTTTATCAAAAAGGAACAATTATTAAAATTTTTAACTTTTGCAGGATTTTTCTTTAACTTTCAGTTATGTAATTAATACATTTTAGGAAGAATGCGTTTGAAATTTGGCGGAAAAACGCATTTAACCAGATATGCATGTACCTCTAACACTTTAAAAAGACAAAATTTATAATTAAAAATAAACTATATTTTTTAAATCCACTTATTTAAATGGAACGAATGCGTCAATAGGTGAATATCAGAAATCAAAAGTTCTTTGTGTCAATAAGCTGAGAAGCTTTTGGTAAAGCAGAGATTTCAATATTTGGTTAATATATATATATATATATA
>JAPDSC010013966.1:0-18497 GCA_026290005.1 Latrodectus geometricus | reverse complement strand
AAGTAAGAAATCGTATAATTTTATCTCAAATTCTTATAGTAAATGAGACAACAAATTTACAAAATGTAGATGAAATCAAACAATTACGGAACATATACATACATGGAATCTATTTTTAAAAAAATCATTTTGAAAAAATCATTAATTTAAGGATACAACTGCAGTAAATGATAATCTGAGAAAAGTGAAAATGTCTTATTATATATATATATATATATATATCACCCATTAAAGCTGGGGCCAATTGATGCTACACGGTTTTATATTGTTTCCCAGTGGATATTTATTGAGAATTAAAACAAAAAATTAATTTTTAATAAATATTGAAATCTATCCTTTAGAAACATGATTATTTGGGAAATATTTTATTTACAAAAATAACAAAACAAAGAGATATTATAGATCTTATTTTAATAAAAAAAAAAAAACAATATTTTAAAAAAGGAAAAAACCCATTTTACTGGCGATCAGCTTCGTAAATAACCTTGTATTATTTCGAAAAATAACGTCGTTTGAACGATATATTTTTTTCATTCTGGCCAATTGGATTTTATAAAGTACCAATTTATCTGTTTTGATTTTTTAACTTGTACACGGAAAAATATTTTCTGACATTAATGTTTTATAGGTTCTTGCGTTACAAAAATAAGATACACACAAAAATTAATAGAAAACATCTATGCAAAATGCTTTTTCCCGAAGGCTCATTTAAATAAATCGTTTTGTTTACTACAAATTCCCACACACATTTAGCAAAAAAAATATATTCTCTAATTTGTAGCTGAGAAATTGTACTTGTGTACGTTAAATGTTAATTATACTCAACTGAAAAAAAAAAAAAAAAAAAAAAAAAAAAAAAAAAATGGTCTCGATAACACATCACTTGTTTCTAGATATTTTTCTGAATGTATAAACGAATGACTTCGACTTTTCGATCGATTACGATATAAAAAATTTATATAACCTTGAATCGATTGTTTTGTCTAGTTGATTCTTTGTTTTGGAAGTTCATTGTTGCAAAAGTAACTTGCTATTCAATGAGGCTTACATTTTCTAGAAATACATACACAATTTGGCAACATAGACTCAAAAACGACTTTATTGGAGATTTATTTCTAATGATTTGTCTTGAAGATTATTTCCCCCATTCACCCTTCCTGTATTGATTTCTCAAAGAATTGCTGTATTTCTTAAAATAAATAAAAACACACGTTCGTTACTTGAAAATATAATTCAAACAGATTGTTAAATTGATTTAGTTTTCGAACTATTTATTCATATATAAATAATAATAGTCAAAATATAACAAACAGAATTTGAACAGTGCATATGCAAAATTTTCTTTTTATATTCGGTGATTACTGGAATACGTTTCTGACTACTTATTTTTATGGACCAAACCTTGCACAAAGTTTTTCATTTTTTATACTCGAATTCCACGATATTGTGCCAAATAAAGTTATTCTCTAAATGTAAACAACTGAATTTACAAAAACACAATATTTCTAAATTAACAGAACTCACACACATTTTCATTCCAAACTTTGGGATCTTAAGATACACTCTATGAGCGAAGGGACCTGCAGTATCTGAAGACACAGAAGCTCAAGAGAAAAATACATTTATTGTAGAAGATAATATTTTAGTATTCCTTCTTGCACCCATAAAGAGTATCCTCGAACGCAGTGGCAGCCGTTTGACACTGCGTAGTAGACAACATAACGACCGAAGATTATTATAAGATAATTTAATATCCCCCGTGTAAATTGATTTCCTGGAAAAGTTTTTATAGATAGTGGGCAGCAGGCACGTGTCAAAAGGTGAGAAACAGTGTAATTCCTAATCACCCACCTCGATAAAAATGTATGCAGGTGTCCCATTTTTATTAATGTCTGGGATCGAACCTGGCACCCTTCGCCCTAAAACGGGCTCCTCTACCACCAGCTTATCGGAAGCTGATAACAAAAAATTTGATACAATGAAATGAAAAACCTAATAACTCAAAACTGTGGAGAAGTATTTAAAATGTCTACCCGTAAATTAACTTTTTATTGATTGGGGACATTACTCACGAGTCGCAAAGGTGGAAACCAGAGAATTTTTCAAGTATTCGTCATAAAAATCGGACACCTTCCGTTTTAACATTATCTGCAATCGAACTAGGTACCTTTTGCTCCGAAGAGCAAACAACCTACCATTAAGTTACATTTTTTTTACACTGTCTGAGTGACAATCTAACGGCCGAGGACTCTTGTAAGACATTTTTTTATTCACCATGTAAATTGCCTTCCGAAAGGAGTTGTCACAGATAGTGGGTCGTATTCACAAGGAGAAAACTTAAAAAGTTTTCAAATACCCACCCCAACAGGCCTGCATGCAAAAGGCTGATGTGCAAGATATATTTCCCGTTGTTCAACAATGGCTGAGAACGAATCTGACATTTTATGCTTCCAAGAATGCTATCATACCACCAGGCCATAATGAACCCATAAGTGCGAGAAATTTTCAAAATCTTAAGAAATGCGACTCTTACTGTTTTCTGCAGAATGAATGTGTTTCACAGAGGGCAGGGCAAATTAATTGCTTAGTCCCTGCTCAGACGAAACAGGTGCTATCATCCTTGAACCACGTGATGTTATGATCTGAAGTAAAGAAAACGTAACAACTCAAGCGAAAAAGACGGAAATCATTAAAGTCTTACCATTGCGATTGTAATGTATATTGGAGTCTAGAAAAGATCTTGAAAAAATTATACACACAAAAAAAAATAATAATAATAATAAAAATAAATAAATAAATAAGTAAAAAAAAATTACAAATTGATTTTTTTTTAAATATGTAAAATAAATCGTTCACTAGTTTTCAAAATGAAAAAATAGCAATTTACCACCTTTATTTTCCTTTCCATTTTTAATCTTATTGCTAAAATATATTTAATAATGCATGAAAAATCGTTTGCGACTAAAATTCAAGAAGTTTAATTAAAATTTTTCCAATATAAACTTGAAGCACTTAACGTTCTCCGATTCTCGTCAATATTCAATCACATATTCTTCCAAATATTTTGGACTTTTAATCAGCATTATAACCCTCGTTTTCCTAAATCCAAAACAGTTGAAGGTTATTTCAATGAAAAATTAAATCAATAGAATGGCTTGACCAAATATCCATCGAATCTTTCTCATCAAGAACGTCTGAAAATGGCGTCCCTGCAATATTATTACATGAATAGACGGAGGGGGTCTTATTACACAATGAGTATTTGTTTCTCTATTAATATCACGAAACTTAATCGGTGTCTTAAGGAAGATACGAGAATGAAGCCAGTAACATTTATATAAAGTTATTTTTTATTCAAAAATGAATTGTTTATTTCCAAAGAACATCCAAACGTGAGGTGAGAGTCAAATTCATGAACTGTTGAATTGAGTTCTAACCAATCAGTTACCAGCTTAGCGGAATTGTAATGAAGGGAATGAACTATCTGTATCTCTATTCACATGGAAGAACTGAATCGTTCATAGAATTTTATGTACTTCACTATTATCCAAATGTATTCTTTTGTATAATAATTTTATCACTAGTTTTATGAAGTTTCGATTTGAAAATTGAATCAATGAAGTTTGAAGGTTTATCTTGAATTTCTTTTTCCATGTGAATTATTGTATAATAAAAAATTATTGTATAAACATATTCATCATATCGTTTAAAATAATTTTTCTCTCGTATCATACATTATCTCTGTGCACCTTAAATCAAGATATTTATTGTGATATAGTATACAAATATGTATTTTGAAATATTGTATATTAGAACTGTAACACAAAATAACATATTAGATGTAATATTCTCATATGAAATTCAGATTAGACCATGGTAAGCTACTTCGCAAAACGCCGGAAATAGCACGTTGTTGAGGTGGAAAATTTCTGTAAGTAGCTGTGGTGCTTGTAAAGAGGAAAAACCTTTTCGCAAAGGCATCATTTTAATAAGGGAAGGTCATGGGTACGATTCCTTACCAGCTGAAGATCTGCCATGTACACTGATTTGACACACCCTAATGTTGTTGTAAGTCGTTTTAACGTCCACATCGTAATTGCTTTCTGAGCAGATTTTTTATAGTGAACCGTAATCACGTGTCGCAAGGGAGGAAACTCAAAAAACTTCCAAGCATCTACCTCAACAGGCGTTCCCTCAGAAGAGCCCGTTGTTGAAGAGTGGCTAAGATCGAACCTAGGATTTATCATTCTGAAAAGTGGCTTCCTACCACTAGGCCACGGTAAGTCTGATGTTCACTGATGAAAGTTGGGCCAGTAAAAATAGATTCTGACAACAAAGTTTTCCATATAAAATGATAATTCTGACGATGATAAGCCAAGATTTTTTTGCTTGGCCCTGCTTCCGAATTAGAAGATCCATAGCCTAAGCCCAATTATGGTGACACACTCTGCAAATAGAATGGATAGCCTAAGCAAATACAGTTAAAGTTGTATTTCTTGGAGACATTCGGCACAAAAAGGAACAATAAAAGCAAATATACCAAACTTTTCAGGGTAGCTCAAGCAATACTAAAAGGAATGAAAGTTAAAAAAAAATTTCCCGGTTTATTTTTTATGATTGAAAAGGGAATACTCACTTTAATCAGCCCATTATGTATTTTATCTAAATTATTTGCGGAAATAATCATCTTAAATTTATGTCTGCAATGATGTGTGCGTGATTTCAGAAACTGGAATTAAAATTACTCAGCCGCACAGAATATCAAAATTTTGGGAGGGAGTGGCAGCGTGCCACACTCTCTGGACTTCAAAAGTTAAGATATATTTTATAAAGGAAAAGCTATTTCTCCAACGATGATGTAACACAGACGAGAAACCGTGGAAAAATTAAGATAAGATTTGATATATTCTCAGCTATTATGAAAGACATTTATTAGACGGAGGCAGTCGCGTCCTTCATAAAGTACACTCATGAGTCGGCGGACACTTATCGAAAGAGATGCCGCTGCCTCATCCCGGACACAGATGATAACGCAGCACAAGAGCTTCGTGACGTCTTACGATGAGACATAACTCTCGAGTGCCTACTGAGACACGATACGAATCCTCCGTGATGCGACTGCGCATGAATTCATTAGTAATCAGTGACACGTCTCCAGCCCAAGAGATAAGGGATCTCACCAGCTGTTGAAGACAGCGTTAAATCTCTTGTAACAGCAGACCAATTAGCGGTAGCCTTGTTTGACAAGCTCTCATTACAAAGACTGCTAAAGTCAGATTTTATGAACCTCGCTGAATATCTTGCATAGAAATGCTCCTCACTGAATCATGAAAACGGTTGTAAATCTGCTGTCTTCTAACAAGTTTTTAATCCGCAGAAGTACAGAATAGTATTTACTTAAATGCTCTATCTTTGCACTGAAAGTAATTGTAGTTATCCAAGAGTTAGGGTCACACCGAATAGGGTCAACCTAAACCCTGGCTCTTGATTTCAAAGAGATGCATGTAAATAAATAGTATACGCAAATGCAGTTTCAAGAGAATATCAATTGTCCATGTCAGAAGTTTATTCTCCTTTGCAGAACATTTCTTCTAAAAATTTCAAGAAACCAGTATTTAAAATCAAGAGTTTTAAGAAATATATTGCATTAGTTCTTAAATCAACATTATACAGTTTGGACCCACATTCGATGAAGTTATACCAGAGAGTTATTGACTTCACCTGGCTTGTCCAAATATACAACAGAAAAAATATTTCTCCGTCCAACACATCTCAGTAAAATCTATAATGTCGTAGGTTTACTACTTTCAACTACTCAAATCATATGAAAGAAGAATATAGACTTGAGTGAAGCCCTACAAAGATGTTCCTTATCAAGATCTTTTCAAAAAACGAATATATATATACTGATACTGATTACATATACTGATATATATATATATACATATACTGAATATACATATACTGATTTAATGGTCAGTATGCGTAAAACACGTGGACTAGATGAAGAATTGTTTTTTTTTTTTACTTAAATTAAGAACCTTTATCCTCATTATACGTTCCACAGACTTCAATATCCTTTCATCCGTAGAGCGTAGTGTGAAGAAGAATGTGAGCGATCTTAACTTTCAAAGTTGTTTTCTGTTTAATTTTCTCTCTCCTGACAACCCAGACAACTAATTGATTTGAATGTTTCTCAATCTCAGAGAATTTCTACTAGTCTTTCGTCTGGCACCAAAATACTTGCATCTTTTACCCAGAATATTCTCGGACTTATAAAATCCACACATTAACACTTTTTTCTTCTTCTATTCGTTCAATAAAAATTCAAATGATAAAAATGGCACTACTAAATTTTTGCCCATTTATATAGAAATATTGACGGATAAAATCCGTCAACACTTTCCAATATATATAAGAGAATTGTATGAATCCCATTCAGGTGCTAGCCAATAACAAGGATACGAGCAAAAGACAAGCAATTTGATTTATATTGGCTAAAGTCAACCCTACTTCCCCTCTCCATAAACATAGTATTGAAGAGAAATTCCACTCTCTTTCTCTCTTAATAAAATTATGAACAATATGCAATGTTTCAGATTAAATATAGTTTTTAAAAACCTTTCAGAAATCTCTAAAAATTAAATTATTTTTCAAAAAAAAAAATAAATAAATAAATAAAATTTTGTTCCACAATTCAAAGGAGTAATACATGGAGAGAGATTTAATGGAAACCTATTTTTATTTTTTAAATTTTCCCTTCTAAAGTTTAATAGCCATAGTTAATTTGATTCGGAAATGTAGCCACACAAACTCTAAGAGCTATATTTTTTAGGAATAGATTAAGAAATACTACTTTAGTTATTTGTAACATGATCTATGATATAAAAGTAGTTCCTCATATATAACAGGATTTAAAAGTAGTAAACAAGTTTATCTTTATCAGCATATTATACCTTATTGTATTTTATAAATGTTATGCAACAGATACTATCGAAAAAATTTTATCTATATAAAAACAACACTTAAATGCTAACTAAATTAACGTATGCACCAATAAATTACAAGATTGTTTGCGCTCATATAAAAAAAATCCAGAGACATTGACCGAAACAAGCACTGTTACTTAAAAGAAACTTACTGGGAAAATAAAGTCATTTAAATTTCTCTTCAGGAAATTATTTGAGTATAGTCAGTCCAATCTGGCTTCTTGTATTTTTGCGATACTCAAAATATATCAAAGAAAAAAAAAGCGAAGAAATGAAGGAAATCGTAGTATGACAACCATTCATGATTACTGAAGGAAGAGCAAATCGTGTGATGTGATGCAATAT
Organism: Latrodectus geometricus; assembly: GCA_026290005.1. Classification (NCBI taxonomy): domain Eukaryota; kingdom Metazoa; phylum Arthropoda; class Arachnida; order Araneae; family Theridiidae; genus Latrodectus; species Latrodectus geometricus. The sequence goes on along the minus strand of JAPDSC010013966.1, from coordinate 11,163 downwards.
AGAAGAAAAAGATGCGAAAATAATTGTATGAAAATTTAAATTGTTCGGCAGGATAGTAAAAACATGAAACAATGCTTAAGTATCATTTTTAGGCCAACAATTTATGATACAATTGTTGATACATTCGAATAACAAATATCATGTATCATAGCAATATCGTATTCATTATATTATATTTGTAATAATCGAAAAAAAAAATATCGTATGAATTATGTAATGAAACAAAAATGTTTAATATGGCGTGTGGTAACCTCGTAAAGCAAAATATATCATTACCTGTTTAGCATGCATACGCTGAGTTTATTGACAACACATCATAGGAAATGCAGAGGCCTGGTTAGTTAGGGCGATGATCTCATTATCGGAAAGTTCTCACTATCGGATTTCAAATCTAGATTTAATCAAACATCCGTTGTGTTCACTGAAGGCAATTGGGGCACCTTAAATAGGCCATGGTCATCATGTCCGCCAAGTGAATTGACACTTTTTACGGTGACAGATTAAATATTGGTTTTCCGCTTGATTCCTTGTTCTAAATCACAAAATTCCCAACCTAGTTGCTTCCACTAACTGGTAGAGCCTATCTCAGCACGAAATACAGAGCAGTATGCTGGTACAACTACAACAAGACAACATGGATTGCTGTTTCACTCTTAATAAAGTTCAATTGGAAATGTTCGCACAGTAAATTGAAATCTCGCAAAAGAACATTCTCCAATCTTAACCAAAACAGTTTTGATTGCACTTGACATAAAAATCAGAAAAACATGCTGACTATTCCATATGATATTCATTTCAGCTTTATATTTGTTTGCAGAAATTCTTGAAATGGCAGGAACTTATGCAGTGTATTTCATTAAAAGAACAATGGCAACAGTGGGGAAATTGAATAGGGAAACATGAGTAAGTTGCATTTGACTTAAACCATTTTGCATGAAGTTTCAGTGTTCAGCAAATCACATTCTTTGCTCTGTGTAGCATTTTCTGATAAAAGTAATACAAAACATTGACCTTCGGGAATAATGAAATTTATTTTGAATTGTTTGTATTCACACCCTTCATTCTTTAGTTAGAGATCATTGAAATGCGGTACTACTTCTACTTTGATTTTATATTTTGACTTATTATTTTGCTGAGAGGTTGTAAATTAGCATGCGGACAACTTGTTCAGTCGTTTCCATAGTTTTTGGAATAAATTCCACCGGCTTGAAATGGCACTCCTTGTCATTCTTCCATATAACATGTTTACACTTCGTTCTCTTTATATTCACATATCTCCACATTATATGCCAAGCTATAGATTGTTGTAAATTTCATACTTTTGTTGCCGTTTTGCAAAACAAAAGCTAAACTTCATAAGTGACAGTGGGAAAAAGAAAAAAAAATATTCTGTGCAAAATTACAATTTCTACACTTATAAACATTTTCTAATTTCTAAATTCATGTTCATTGATTTACATGCGGAATTTTTATCTATGTTTTCTGCTATATTTTAAATTATGAATGCTTTATTTATAAGTGGTTAATTTTTTTTCTTTTTAAACAGATGTATATCGAATAAGAACATTTTCCGAATACTCTTTCGTAAGGTTTCCTGATTAAAGAAGCTGACTCCTTATCTGTTAAAGCATAGGGAAAAAATTGAAACATATATTTATAAGATATTTTCTTGTTATCATCTTAACTTATTTAAGTTTTCATTTGATTTCGTCCATTGTCACCAACAGCAAATAAAATAGGCTTTTAACGCCAAGCTCTAAAAGAATAGAAGGCACGCAGAAGACTCTCAATGTGTAGTGCCAGATTATAAATATATATTTTCAAAATCATTTCTAAATTGGCCTAAATTATAAAAATTTGTATATTTTGTAGAATTTCATGAAACAAAAATAAGAAAAACTACTACTTCGAAACAAAAATGCAAAGATTGTAGGTTGAACACGTGAACGTACACATGTCTAATGGAAGCATAGCAAAAAGAGAAACAAGCTTTATAGCGCAACAAAATTCAGACCATATTTCTTGCGGCAATCGATTAAACTCCTATTACATTAAAACCACAACTACCAACATTCAGGTCAGGAATGAGAGTGAAGGTTACGAAAAATTCAATTCACCAGGTAACATGTCCCACTATTATGAAAATAATATCAGGATATTAGTTCCATCGAGACAATGCCTGGACAAGATTGTCCAAGAGCTAAGTCAGTCAAAGATCGCTATGTATCCATTACAAAGACTTGCTACAGATTCAAAGACACGACTCCCAGCTCTCTCGTAAACTTCTACTGGACTGCTAGAAGCGAAATTTTAAGGGTTAATATTTCCAACAGGCGTCATGAGAGACGACTGTTTAACAAAAAAACTGTTGTTTGTATCCCCTGTAAGCAGTTTAGAGTGGTTAGCATGGTGAGAAACTCATAAACATTGAAAGAAAATTTAGAGTAAAAGGGGGGAGACCTTCTCCTTAATTGATAAATTCCAATTCTGCCTAACTATTGATTTTCTACGTATGAAAAAAACATAGATTCTCCACTCGCCTTCTTGTATCTTAGAAATCATCTATTAAATCATCAGAGGTTTGATCATCTTAAAAACTATTATTTTGGAATACTACATCTCTCCTTTATTTTCAAATCAGCATTATGACTGAATTGAGGCTCAAGGCTGAATCCTTAATTACTTTAATTTGCAATTGACTTTAACTTCATTTTAGAAGACGATATCTCATGGACATACTGAACTAATCAAGTGGACGGCGTTTTGAAAATTATAGATATTTATAAGGTGAACTGAGATCAATTTTGTAAAGCAGTGAATGGCAAATCATCGGTCACGAACTATTAGTAGCTGGCTAGGACATTTTCAGTAGAAAGGTGTTAACTCTTCAATTAGTTAATTTCGATTCTTTAATACGTAGAAATTATTTTAATAAAACATTGCAACAGCAAACAAAGCTTTGAAAATTATTTCAGATTTTCACAAACGCTCTTTAAAAAGACTGAAATTTCACAAACGCGCTACCAAAAATATTTAAATTTCTCTAACACTACCACGATTTAAACATAATTTTGCAGTTTGTTGGATCGCCTTTTATAAAGATTAATGCTGAAGAATTTTGTATTTGTGTAATGGAGAATTTTTTACATTATTGCTGCATTAAAGTTGTAAATAAGTAACCTGTAAATTCATATTTCTCAAGCTCTGAAAATATATAGTCTTCCGTTTCTAAAAAAATCCATTGATTAGTCTAGATTTGTTTCAAAATAGAGGCAATGTTGATCTTTAGATATGTATGTGAGACTACTTTCTCTAATAATGGATAGTGATTCGCACTGTATATCAAAGTTAGTTTTTAGATTGATAAATCGATAACACAGATTTGGAAGTATTTTCAATATTAATCACTTCTTGCCTTCAATATTAAAATTGTTTGGACGTTTAATGCAAAATGCGTACAGATAATTTTTATGGAGTGTTACTAAATTTTTCGCGATTGTCCCCAGGCTAACCACACCTCATAATTTCTTTTTAAATAAGTAAATGGAATTTGATTAATAATAAAAAACACAAATATAATTAGAAAATGTTAGAAATTTTTTTGAAGAAAGAAGTTTTTATTTTTACTAGAATTTAAAAAGAATGCGAATTAAAGTGTTCTAAATTGTGTCGCAATGCCGTATTAGCAGAATGTTATTGAATATCATTATTCTCCATCATTCAGATATAATATGAAATCCATGTTACCAAAACACTTAAAATACGCTTAAAAAAATTAGCAAATTTAAAACTGCACTAAATAGATTATACAGCTGGTTGATTGGTTGGATTTTATGGCGCAAAGTCCAAATATGGACATGCAGAGCCAAGTCTAGGATTTCACATACATATTTTTTTCAAAACCTAAACAATAAAATTTTAAAAAACAAGAATTTTTTTATATAGCACCATTAAAATCTAATTATATATAAAAACAACAAATAAAGAAAAAGAACATTATATATATACAATCACAAAATCTAAAATATAAATTAAATTTAAGAAACCTATATATTGCATAAACCTATTTACCTTAAAAGGCAAAAGGTTTCTATGGAGTGGTTACCCCAACAAAGTTATGCGGCATCTATGGCGCAGAAAATACAAACTGTATACGTAAAAAAAATCTCGGAGGATGAAATAGTAGTTATCTTTTTAATTTTAGAGTGCTCTGCTGTGTAATACATAAATATGTATACCGGAAATATTTTATTAAAACAATCACAGTTTAAGAACATAAATTGTATTTATTAGACGATCTTTTAATAAGAAGGAAGGAAGTGAAGTGAAATAGGATCAAGAAAAGAAAAAGAAGCCATATCGCTCGATCTAAATTCCAATACATCGCCCGTGATAAATGTTCCAATAAATAAACAAGAAAGCCATCATCGGCCATTGTCACACTCAGAAGAGCCTTAAAGGATGCAACCTTGAAAGTCCGAAGAAAGAAAACATCCTTATCTTAAGAAGAAATGGAGCGTATTTTCAAGATTGACATTGTCTGCGACAGGACATGTCAACCATGACAAAAAAAGAAACTTTCATCCTGACCGCGTAATTTACGTCCCTTCCTCAAATCATAATTCACGATTAACATTTTTTTTTCTTCCTTCTCATAACACACATAGGATTAGCCATTACACTGCAGAGAAAGAAAAATATTTCTTTTCGGTTGTAACCTTCGAAAACAAATTGCTCAATGAAAATAAGCGCGTGAATTTATGCCTTCAATCGCGCCAATTTGCTCGAGGAAACGGCGGATGCAGTTAACAAATTTCATTTCCGTATACTTTGTAACGTGATGTCAGCAAGAAGATTGCTGTCTCCATTCACTTCTTTTCATATATTTTTGTGCTATAATATTTTGAGGCACGTGAAGATATTACATTCTTTAAATTAGTTGATGTTGATTTTTATGAACTAGTGGGGAACAGAGAATTAGTTCATAAATCGAAAGTTCGCGCTTTATAAATAAGGTTTCGTTAAAAAAAAAAAATTAATGTACACTATGTAAGAATAACATAATGAATAATATTCCTACTTAAAAACCCTTCTCACTAAAATGTTATTGATCAGAAATCAGGCAAATTATTCTGAGGAATCATTAATATAAATAATATATCGTTTTTGTTAAAAGTAAGATATTAGTCAGATTTAAATTCTCCTTGAAAGAATAGCATTTATTAACATTAAGTAATTAAAGGAATTATTGGAATTACAAATTTTTTTTTGAATGACTGTACGTGTAAAACATTAGAATTTTTTTTTTAATATCTTATACAAATTACGAAATTCTAATTGAATTGTTGTAATGAATCCGATTTTTAATTGGACCTTTCTCAATCAGGACCTCATAGCTGTATATATGCGTATGCTTCATTCGGAAAATTCCTGTAGAAATCTAGTTCCAGATATTATAATTTTATAACAATGAAAACCTATTAAATAATGAAGTAAATATTTATATTGGGAATGTGTGTTATACTTTCAGGATGTTTACTTAAGTAAATAATTATAGGTTTACAGAGAATTCAATAACTTAATGAGGTTGAAACGAAAAAATTTAATGAATATTAATTATAAAATTATGTAATGAAACTAATTTCAATCAATCTTTAATATCTTTTTTAAATTTTTACAGAATTTCAATTTTTAATTTGCATTTACGGTTGATAATTTTCATTAAAAAGAAAATTCCATTTTGCTAATGTAAATCTTACCAAACTAACATTCTTGAATACAGCACATGGAATAAATAAATAATAATAATAATAATAATACAGTCAGTTGCAACAAATTTACTTATATTTCAATTTATTAATTATATTTCAATTTATATACATTTACAAGAGATACAAGGCTTATAAACGTGATGGAATAAGGTTATAATTTATGATAACCCGTTTAAGGTTGATAACATAATGTGGCAACTTAATTGCTTTAGTCGACGAAAAGGAAAAGTAACTGAATACTAATTTCGATATTGTTGTAGATTGTATAACATTATGTTTGATGAATATGATTTTATTAAGGTTATAATTATTTTCATTAGTTTTATAAGAAACAAAAATATACTAAGTTTAAGTTTATTAAAATTCATAATATTTGTTAAATCCCAGGAAGAACACAATGTGAAAGTAAAATTATAAAAAGGCCTATCAATTATGATATATTCGAATAAAAAGTACCTTATGTACAGTGGTAAAAATGACCAGAATTCTGTTTTTATTTTAAGTGGTTCTATTATTCATACTTATAAACATTGTATATTAAATTTAGGAATATCATATTCATTTTTGTCAATAAATGTGATAACAGTTTAATAATTAGTAGTAATATTAAAATTATATTGATAAAAAATATAGATAGCGATGCTTAAATAATTATGAATAAAAATAATTATCCAAGCATGACTCATTTTTGAATACAGCTCATTATCTATATTTATATTATTTCAAAAGAATTAGTAGATTGTTAAAAATAGGATTAATATAATTGAAAAAGATTTCGAGGATATAATTTAGGTTACTAGGTTGACACAAATATAATGTTGTGTTTACACTTCATATCTTTCCTTTATAAAAAAAATTGAATTACAAATAAATAAATATGATTAAATTAAATTAAAAAAAATTTCTGAATTAAACTTAATCATCAAGTTTTTTTTTAAACTAAATGCTTTTCTAGAAAGAAATAAAAATTTGAAAATGAATTCTGTTTTATCATAAAACAAAGACAGATAAGCTGTTGAATGAATAGATTCGTCAAGCGCCCCCACACTTCTATTTCACACAACATCCATTGAATATTCATGATTTATGTCATTCTAAAACGCCGATGTATTTTTTTAACTTCATTCGAACCCTTAACGGAACAGCAAATAAGATATAAAAAGCAGGAAATTTTATTTTAATCAATATAAATGAAATCGAGGAACAGGTGATTTGAAAAGGTGTCTTATTCTCATGCAGAAATTATTGAGTTCTCTACCGATGCAGTCAACGATCCGTCGTCGTCACTTGGAAAGCGTTGTGATAATGACATATTTAACATGCCTCAACCACCTTTAGTGAACACGATGGATTTTTGGTTAAATCGGGATTCGAACTCACTACCTTCTGATAACGAGGACTCCCTAACAGACCAAGCCATCCTGGTCTTAATTTCTGCCCCTTGAGCCAAAGAGGCAAAATTTCATGGTGCCTTCACAATCAATTGATTCATCATTCGAAATAATTATAAATGAAATAGTATGATTACAACATATAATTTATTCTGACTGAATACCATTTTATTTTATTTGGTATAATGCCACTACAGATTTCACATCATTTTATTCTATTTATTGCGGTTAAATCATTTCCAATTTATTTAATTATAGCAGTGAATGAAAAGATGAGTTGTGAAATAACGAAAACGTTATTTGTTTTGACGATTATTCCTCACCGAATGTCGAAGAGACAGCTGCAAAGTATTCGAGGCTACATGAGTAATTCGCAGCAGTTCAGCTGCTCCTAGGTTTACATTTCCATTCAACAACCTTCTGACCAGAAAGCGTGGACGGGATTATTTAATTTCGGCTGCTCGATTTGATCAGCCTGCTTTCATGTCAATAACCACTTTCACCCATTCATACGCAAAAACAAGGCTCCTTGAAGAAGGATTGCTTTCATTTTAGTTTGCTCAACTTGAAGAACGGTTCTTGAATACATGTTTAAAAACAGAAATTCGTTATTCTATAACATGTCAGCTGTGAAAAAGTCATGAGTCGATTTTTTTCTCTCTAAACACACAATATTGCTATTAATATAAAATATTGGAAATTTTAAAGTAAAATAAACGTAATTTCATTTTCATTCACTTTTATTTTAATGAATATAAGAGAAAATTTAAAATATAAGCTCGTTTAAATACAGAATAACCTTCGGAAACTTCAACATTTATTTCCAAAAATTAAAAGAACTTTAATGAAAAACAAAATTATGAAGGAAAAAAAATTATATATTATTTTTTAAGTTCTCAGTTTAGTATTTTCCAGAGATTTGGTAAATGAATGACATTCAGTTCTATATTTGGTATGTTCAATACACATCTCGAGTGTGGATATAAAAGGTTGCAAAACACACCTAGAACAGTACTATAGGTTGAATTTTAGCCCTAATTCGAAAATAAGCCGTTTTATGACAATTAAAGCGATCTTTTTTTCCAAGTCCTGGCATCAAAACTTACACTTACATGTTTCGAAATAATTAAAATTCTTCTTAATGTATTATTTTCAAACGAAAAAAAATTTCATTAGTGATTGAAAGTATTTCTTTTTAATTAAATTAAACATCAATTAAAAGAAAACTTGGAATGTAAACAATGAAACTAGTGCTGCATAAGTATAAAAAAATCTCCTCTTTTTTATGAACTGAGAAAATATAGAGCTGAAAGCGCAATAATCTATATAAAATAGGCTAACCTATATAAATGAAATTCCAGATTGTCTCTGCCATTTTTCGAGGTTTTAAAATGAGAATTGATTAAGCAAGTGAGAGAAAGAGAGAGAGAGAGAAGTATTATTTTTATCGTGATGTGTGAGTGGGACTTAAAACATTGACAATGTTTTATTTTAAAATTTTAATCACAACGTTTATATTAGTTTGGGGAAAAAGAAATCCATTATTTTTACGTGAACTTTATGTAACTTCTTTTGGATTCACTTTGTAAATAGGTTTAAAACAGCTTTCTTCGGTTAACTTCGATCATTTTTGATATTTTATAGATATTTTCGACGATGCTGTATCCACATGCGATATGCATCTCTAACATCAAAAATACCCAAACAGAATCGACGAAACAAAAATTGTACGTAACTGGTTGTTACAGTCTTATATAGGACGATAAACACCTTTCACAATTTTAGCCACCCGGCTATCTTTTTCGCCGTTACAAGAGAAAAACGAAAATATATCGAATTTTCTGTTTGTTGTCTTCCATTTTTAAAACCTTGTACTCGTAACTGAATTAATCAAACAAAAAACCGCAAGAGGATATTTTAATGTCAAATGTCACCTTTCCAACGAGCATAAATCTGAAATTGTTTGATAGATACCTCACGAGATATCGATCACTACAGACGTCTACCGAAAAAATAATGGATTACTTTTTCCCCAAACTAATATTTCCAAATTAAAATAATTAATAAGAATCGTATATTTTAAACCTGAAACCATATATAATTAATAAACAATGAAACCATATATAATTTATGCTGATTTTATTTCACTGTAAAGTTGCTTATATCTTTTCTGAACTCCGCAATAACAAATACGTGTGTTCTTTTTTTTTTTTTTTTTTTTTTTTTTTTTTTCCAAATTATCATCATAACATAATCTCGGTTAAATTGGTAAAAAATATGTACGGCGTGCATTGTATCCCCCTTTTTTTTACATTCTCCTTGTAATAACTTTTTTTAAAAATATGATATTTATTTCCTCCCCCCCCCGTTTTTGCAGAAGTACTATGTAGAAAAAATGTCAAAAATACTATTTTCGCGTATGTGTTTACGTATTTTCCACTAGACAACCAGTTGAAATGCATTGGAAAACGGTTGAAAGAAGAACGGTTGATTTCAATATGACTCCAAACATCTTCTAGCGTTTCGCACTTTATCGATTTGTTTTTAACTTATCTATATATAAGACCTCATTTCGTAATAGGAAATGTTTTGAAAAAAACTAAATGAATAGTAAAATGGGGTTAAAAAGTAGTAAATGCTGTTACATATTATCAAATCAAAATTGTTTTATCTAAAAGCTTGATACACCTTTTTCTATAGAAGCTACTCTTTCTCGAGTGCTTGGACCGCAAAAAATCAGCTTATTATTCAAAAAATTCCTTTTTATAAATATTTCGAGTATAAAAAAACAAATAAAAATACGTCTTCACCAAGGTAAGTCAGCAAATCATGTTTTCACTAAGATAACTATATACAATGATTGTTCTATTTTCACAAAACATGTAGCATGTTCGTAGTGATGGAAATCCCCCATACCTTTCTAGTTTTGCATATTAAAAATAATAAAATTGGATGTAAAGTTTTATTTTAATAAACGATACGCATAGAATTTAAAAATAAAGAATTTATCCATGTGTAAAATTCTTTGAAAAAGAATAAATCCTTGGAAATCGAAGGGATATCAATTTCTACATAAATTTTATTAAATCCAACATATTAGTGTACTTTAATAAAAAATATTATATGAATATTTATATATTCAAAACAACAAAGCCCATTTAAATACATTTCAAAACCTGTGTTTGTTCTGATTCGTATATTAGTAAAGAAATAATTAAAATTTTTTAAAAAAAGAATCATTCAGTATCCTGCAGCCAGTTTTTACGTGCGAAACTCATTTGAGCTACACTGCACAGTTTAAAATAGATTTCGAATCATTACAAGTGGAATTGACATCCGAGCTGTTAGTTCTCTTGCCTATGAATCAACATTTCCTAGGTTCGAATCTTAGCTTAAGCTTGAATATTTGAGCGGTTCCAAATATATTTGAAACTGTATGTTCTTGTCTAATTAGAATCCTATGCAGAAAATTCATAAATGAGCAACAAACCAACCAACTGAACTATTATAAACATCCACAACAGTTATGGATATCGAACTCAAGAACACTGAATATTAATTTAGTTAGTTATGAGAGAAAAGGAGAAAAAAAAATAATAACCAGTGTCTGTGTGGAAGATGAAATGATGTTTTGTTTTTGAATAAAATAAGTCATTTAGCAAATTTCGTATTAGTAATAAGCATGTTTCATATCATAATTTTTGTTTTATATTTTTAATTTCTAATGTAATCCACAAAATTTCTGCAGAGTGATTTCGTTAAGAGATTTTGGTGAATCCCATAAAATCTAGAATAACATTTGTTTTATCGGCGGAATGGCCATTTACCGTGGAAACATATTTAATCTTTCGATTGATTATTTTTCGTCTGATTATTTTTCAGTTTAATGTTACTATTAATTTAAAGTTACTTTTAAGATTTGTTTTGAGAATATGAAAACTGGTATTTTCATCATTTCTCAACCAATAGGCAGCTGTATAACTTCCTTGAAAGCATACTTT
>JAPDSC010013964.1:0-52996 GCA_026290005.1 Latrodectus geometricus | reverse complement strand
TTCGATTTGGCAAACGATTCTATTCGAATGACAACGTAATAAATATTTTATTGGATTTGGCAAACGATTCTATTTTCTCGATTGACAGCGTAATAAACTTCCTATTCGATTTGGCAAATGATTCTTTTCGAATGACAACGTGAGGATTTTTTTTATTCGATTTGCAAACGATTCTATTCGATTGACAGCGTAATAAAATTTTTATTCGATTTGGGAGCCCCTCTGAGGGGTGGGGACATCTTTCCCGTCTCCCCACCCCCCATAATAGAGCCTACCTTAGTCAAGCTCTGTTCATTTCCTTCTAAATATTGAAACGGTATTATCTGTTGCTACATATTCTATTAACCACCCGCCGCTCAGTCATTTAATAAACAATATAATATCTGAAAATGAACCGTAAATTTTCACTAACTAAAATCCTATAACTTTTCTCGAACCCAATGATTTCATACATTTTGAATCTTTCAAATCTAATCAGTAGTTATCCGAATGCAAAATAGGTAATTATATTTACAAAATTTAAAACTTTTAAATCAAAATAAAGTATAAAATTTTTGCGAAATAAAGAAAATATTAATAATTGAGTTTGGGAAAATTATGTATATATTTATGTATACATTAAAAAGAAGTTAAGATATTTATAAAATTTTGATGTCCGTTTACCTATGCAGTTGCCAATTTCTGCCGCGCAAAGTAGTTTTATGTAATTAACCATCAAGTAATTTCAAACAAAAGATGGATGCCGTGTTTCTACCTTTCTGTGCGTATCCTTTGAGGTGAGTGCTTGGGAGTCTTCCCGGGTTTCCTGCATTATGTGAATACAACCCACTATATAAGAAAAACAATCATGGAAAACAATTTGCACAATGCGCATCAAAATGCCTTACGCTTTTAAGTTGAGTGGTGTCAAAATCGTAATTTATCGAGGGATTCGACTCCAGTACCAATAGAGCCGCTATGGCCTGGTTGATTAGGGCATTCGTTTTTGTTATCGGAAGTTAGTGAATTGTCCTGGCCCAAACAAAGATCTGTCGTGTTTGCAGATGGTGGCTAGAGAACGTTAAATATGTCGTGGTCGCAATGTCCTCCACGTGAAATGATAACTCTGGTGGTAGTATGCCAAGTATTGGGGAGTCTTTTGCTTGATCTCTGCTTCTAAATTACGAGGCTCTCCCTTCCCGGTTGATTCTATCTAACTGGTAGAGGCCAATTCAGGGTCAGGTAGGAAAAGCATGCTGTTGCAACAACAACTATGATACCAGTAAAAACACCAAAAGGAAGAGTCACTTAACCATGAACTTTGTGGAAATCTTTTGGATAATGGATTGAAATGTGATGGGAAACCGAAACGCATTGGGACGCGGGTGAAATGAGTTCCGATTTCAGTATTTCATAATTTCTTAACTAAAAAGGGAAGATTCAAGAGTGTCCTGACTTCGAATAGCGTTATCATATCACAATATCTGTTTGGGCCAGGTTCATCATTTTTGATTAAGAGATCAGTCTTTATCATTTTAAAACTAATTTCACTTTGAATGTGTAGTTAGGAGGTTAGGAGTTCCAACTATACTAAGACAACAATCACAGACATCAGATTTTTTGCTGAGCGGAAATTCTGAATTTAATATCGCACGTCACATATGCGTACAGCAAGGCATTATGGCCTGGGGAGCCATTTTCTTTTAATAACCGTATATCTTTGATAGTCATTTATGATTGTATCGTATCTGTGCTTTGTAAAATTCCCGACATTGATTCAACTATATAATGCCCAGACATATACATTGAGGCTATGAATTAATTTCTAGTTACCCGAGCGCTTCCTAGGCCAGGTAGCTCTCCAGATCTCTTTCCCACAGAATGTAGTTTTAGTCATTATGGGAAGAGGATTTCAACTATCTCTGCATGTTGATAATAAAGGTCAACGTAAAGATACTCTGGCTTTGTGACAGGACAGCGTTCTTCGAAGCATGAGGTTACAGGTTCGATACCGATCTCTGTTAAACAATGGGAAATTTATGTTGTGCTTCTGCCTTCTGCATGCTCATTTATCGAGGGAGTGCTTGGGAGTTTTCCTCCTTTGCAACTGCTGAATATGCCCCACTATTTATGAAAAGTCCTCCCCGAAGTGGAAATCGTTAAAATGCCTTACGACAGCCTTAGGTTGTCAGTCACTCCATTACGCGATGCTAAATTAAGTTAACGATTTGAGATTATTTCTCAAAAAATTCCACATAGCTATTTCTGAGAGCTAAGTGGGTGCTGCACAAATTGACAGCATAAAACCAGTCCTGATGCAGAGTGACGCCATATTGAATTATTCCCCCCCCCCTTCTGTATATTATGAAATAAATTTTTCATTTGTTCTGCGGTTTTAATTATTTATCTGGTACTTACGTAATATCCCGTCAACTTTCTTCGCCATAATTCGATTTATTCGTCAACAAATTTAGGTAGATTATATCTTAATGTCTACCTAAATTTTTTTATGACTAAATGATCGAAAAATTCAATATTTTATTATTTGATTTTGATAGGTATTATCTTGGTGATTGCTAACTAAGAATATTTCAAAATTCAGTTATGCCGAGTACCGTTGCAAATAACAATTTCATGGAGATTGGTTCGTAAAGGAAAATGTATTGGTTAGTGAGATTTCAAAATTAATTTGATGATAGCTAATTAGTGGAACTTATTAAATAGTGGAAAAACCATAATAAGTTTAGGAAAGCAAATTTAAAATGACACTAAGGAAAAATTTACTAATTGGAGAGAATCTTTTGACTTCATAATGTCAAAATAATTTTGGTGATAATTAATTATTAGTTTCTGTATTAGAATCATTATCCTTTAATAAAGTTTTATCATAATGTTGGTAAAGGGCTTATTCCGCTTTTATTTCGCTCTTGTTTACTTGTGCGAGACCCACGTGGGACTCACGGTGGCCTTGTTGTGAAAGGGGTCCTTCTCGTGACCAGGAGATGAGAGTTCTATACCCGATCCAGCCGAAGATCCTTCGTATTCATTCATGGCGACTGGGCTTGTAAAATTTATCATCTTGACAATGTCCTTCCATTGGTGGACTATGTATTAAAATGAGGGACAGCTCAGGTATCGACCGGGTCACTTGACCTTTGTTCAAAATTACGAGCCATTTTGCGATTTAAGTCAGCAGAAATACGCAGCCGGAGATGTATCATAAACAAACAAATTGTGTGATAAACGTAGTTGGCATACAATTTTACGAAATAGTAGTTGATTAACATACAAAAGATAATTAATTTTTAAATGAGTATACAATTATTTTCATCATATAATATTTAATTATTCTTTTATTAAAATGCAAGACATCATATGCACTTTAAGTATGTTTTGCATCTTAATATAAAAATATTTATATTAATCAGAAAACAAAATTTTTTGAATGTTTGGGAAAAAACATTTATTGGCATTGTGCCTTATCTTAAAACCACATTCGAATTTTTAGATCTTTTTTATTGATAACTAGAGCAACATGTACGATTCCTATTAAAAATAATGATAGGATAACATGAAAAACATTTCGTCCCTTATCTAAAATGGTGAAATAAAATACTATTGATTATAGAGCAAGAAAAGTATTTAAAATTTGTTTTCGCTGTGTCATTTCTAACATTGGACTTTCTAAATTTATCTCCGTGTGTGTTTATCTCTGCATTAAAATCACTTTCAGTTGAGAAATAGAAATGACAAGTTTATTGACTGTATCAGGGTATAATGTTATCGCTTTAAGCAATGCCTTAGTGACTGGCTACTACTAAGCTAGATTAACTATATTTTCCCCATTAGCCTTAAATAACAGAAATTGCACGTTTTTATGTATAAATGGGTTATAAACTCTTTAAATTTCGAAACAAATACTCTATTTTAAAAAAATATTAGTATTATTTAAAAAGTATGACAAAAAAAAAATGTTAAAACTAGCCTATGAAGTAAGTCAAGTATTTATGAAGTCAAATATTTTTTATTTGTGAATATTAGAAACGTAATTGACAACTACTAAGCTAGATGAACCATGTTTTTATCACATGATATAAATAACAGGCAATCCATGCATTTAAACAAAATGTTTTGATAAATCTCATGATTGTTAAATAAATCACTTTAAGGACAAAGGCTGATGAAATATAGTAAGAATTAACTTAAGATTCATGCTGTATTCACAAACACTTAAAAATTTGATAACCATAACTGATTTTTTTTTTTTTTTGGTTGAGTGCCAGCCAGACTTGGCAGTATGGTGCGCTGCTCCACTTTTTCAACTGAACCGCAATTGGGTGTGGAGTTCGACTTCCTCAGTACACACATGCCATAGGTACCCGTTTATAGGGTAGGCAACCATTCATACTCCACTCATACTAGGTTAGGACAAAGACAGAAGAAAGTATATAAAAGCCCGAACCGGGATTCGAACCCAGTCCTCCCTATCCGAAGTCGGGTACGCTGACCACTAAACAGAGTAAGCGGCACCAAACTGATATCATGATGTTATATGACATTTACACACACACACACACACACACACATATATATATATATATATATATATATATATATATATATATATATATACTTAAATGATTAAGAGTCAAGGTGTTGTTTTTGAATCTGGAAAATTGTGGGTTCAATACCCGACTCAGTCTTTAAAATATTTTTATTAGACTTATATTATTATGTATGAATGGGAAAATGTGGCTGCTCGTTTAAATACCTGACACATATATTTTCCTATGAAATCACAATTTTCCCATTGAAAACTACGGGCTACGAAAGCATGGGATTTGGCCCCTAATGTATGTATTTTTAATTGCATACAAATTAGTCTCTTTTTTTTTTTGTCTATGAATATTTTTATGGATGTTTACGTCATACATTTTTCTCAAGAAACAACAAATGTATTTTCAATTTCTGATGTACTATTTCATTTCTTTTAGTTCCCATGCCATCACGCAAGACGTCAGCATCGCTCAAATGGCCAAAGCGGCGGAGTTCTTCCTGAGTGATGGCCTCATTCTCACTGGATCGGAAACAGGAGATCCTGCCAGTGTCCAGGATTTAATTGGTATTCCTCTGAGTATTTACTCACTTTAATACTGAAAATGTCACTTTAATAATGAAAAAGGAATAGAAAAATTTCGTTTAAAAAATCAATTATTAAATTGAAAGCGCAAATTATTTTTGTAATAAATTCATTTGAAATAACCTAGATGGGTGTCTGTGATATATATATATATATATATATATACTGTATAATGAATATCCTAACAGTTGTTGAAAGTTTACTATTATTAGAATACCTTCTGTACCAGGGATGTACATGCACTAAAGGGCCACATTATGGAAGAGGGCAACACATTTTTTCAATGATTCCATTTATTAGCTAACTTTATATCTCACAAAGGTATAATTTATACCTTAAAAATCAATAATAAGTTAAAAAGTGCAGAGAATAAGTTTCCGAGTTCGACCCTAGCCACTGTTAAACAACCGGAGAAAATGTTGCGTTTTTACCTTCTACATGCATTTCTGTCGGGGTGGGTGCTTCGGAATTTTCCTGGTTTCCTCCATTGCAATATGTAAATACAGCCCACCGTCTATCAAAAGTAATTTACGTGGTGGATATTAAAATGACTCACAATGTTTTTAGCCTAGTGGTGTCAAAGTCAAATGAATTGTAGTAGTCACATTCAATGTAATTTTTTTTAACAAATTTCACATCACCTGTAGCTCCCAGCCCATTTAATTATGTAATCAATATGATAAGATAAGTGTACTGTATCATGGACAAAGCTTTTCAGCTCATAAACCCTTTGTATTTGATCTTAACCCCCTTTAATTAAGTTTTGATCTTAACTTAATTAAAGGAAAAGGAATGTCACACTTCCTCTTTCTGACTGGATGTCTTTCGGGGTGCGTATTTGGGGGTTTCTTCTCTTGTGAAACGTGATTCCATTATCTATGAAAAGTCCATTCCATAGTCTTCAGTATCGTCTTCAGGCATCTGAAAAGAATTTAAGTGGAAATTAAAATAATTTACAACGGCTTTAGGCTGCCCACTAAATGGTGTCAAAGTGCATTCTGCCATGGTCTCACGATGATCTTGTAGTAGGACACCACACCATGTTTGGAAGGTGACATTTGGCGCTGAAAATATTCTTTTGTGCTTTTTTGTTTGGTCCATTCACTAGGAGTTATAAAGAGTGTTAATAGTAAAAGTCAACAAAGAGAAAATTCGGCACATTTTGTAATTTTTCTTTGATAAAGGTGAAAAAGCTAGCTAGTCGATTGAAATTGTGGATAGTGCTTATGACCCCAATACTTTAAGAACCAGTTACGTGTGCCATTTTGGTATCATTCAGGTATCTTTGATGTTAAAGATGCACTTCGCACGGGTGCATCGTCGTTGAAATTTTCAATAAAATATCAAAAACTGATCGAAGCCGCATGTTAGTAATCATAGCGTCGCCCGGAGTCTAAATATTGACCAAAAAACAGTTTTGAACATTTTAAGCTAAACGAATCCTAAACAATTAATATGAAGTTCACGTAAAAATAATTGATTTCTTCCCCCCCCCCTCAAATATTTACAGAAATGAGTCGTACTCATGTGTTGTTTGTGAATTCCCTGAAGCTCTAAGCACCCATATTGTTATACAGGCAATGCAGAAGGAAGAAATGCAACAACCATCCCCAATAGTTGTACAGTGGCTGGTATCGAACTTTAGATTTTTTTTCTTTGAAGAGCGTATCCTAAAGCGACCTACGAAACAGCAATTTGATTCCATAGAATGCATAGTGTAATAGCCGAAGTCCATCGCATGTTGTCTTCCAGACGAAGGATAGTGTGCCGGGATTTTTCTGTTTGCAGTATTTGCATACTGAAATAGGGAAAAACCCATGAAAATTCCCAAACGTTAATCTTGAGAGCTCATCTTGACCTAATGATTGGATATCGCTGTTCATATCGAAATGTACCTGGTTCGATCCAATTACTGTTGAATAACAGAAGATGGGTGTTTCTGACGTTTGCATGCACGCCAGAGTGCGTGCTTGTACATTTTCTGTATTTCTTTCCTTGTGACACGTGAATTCCTTGTCTATCTATATAAAACTCTTTCTGGAAGGCAATTTAAGCAGTGAATATTAAAATTTCTTACACCAACCTTAAAACATTTAGATGCATGCAAAAGCAAACCAGTAACACTCATCTCCTATGATTGAACAAGAGCCGAGTTTGAACTTGAGACTCTTCCTTCTGAAGGCGAATTCTCCCGTGAGTCTCAGGGGAGATTTCTTTAAAAATTGCACAGTAGTGAAACTTCAGTGTTTATTTAAAGAGCGTACCGTGGCTGAAACAACAGTACTCCTGAAATTGATCGTCAGGCAAACGACGATACATAATTCCATGAGCTTTAGAACGAACAAGCCATGGACTTTTTCCTGGGACGAGGAGTGAGAAGTGACCGGCATGTAACTCTAATTTATCAGATGAACCAAATGACTTCTTTCCACTGCTTCTAAGTCGTCCGTACAATGAAGTTTGTTGCGTATGTAACTCCTCATACTTATATACATTGATATTGATAGCACTCTCAACTTGATCTTGTATTTCTGAGTCATATAGATATTCGTAAATAAGTTGATGCCACACTCTAATTACTTAATTCGATTTTTTTTTTTTTTTTTTTTTTTTTTTTTTTTTGTCGAATGTCAGCCAGACCGGCAGTATGGGTGCGCTGCTCCACTCTTTCAACTGAACCGCAATTGGGTGTGGAGTCCGACTTCCTCAGTACACACATGCCATAGGAACCCGTTTATAGGGTAGGCAACCATTCATACAAGGAAAGGATAAAGACAGGAGAAAGAGAAAGTACATCCATGCCCCGACTGGGATTCGAACCCAGACCTCCCTATCCGCAGTCAGGAATGCTGACCACTAGACAGAGTAGGCGACACTTAATTCGATAAAAAAATTATTTGAATTATAATTTCCGTCAACTTGATCTAGTTAATTTGTTAGGCAATAAAGTAAATAAATGTTCAGTTCGAACAGTTCAATGGAATTCAATTGTTGATCTTTTTGAACATTTTTACTGCATTTCCTTTTGAGAGAGTTTATAGAGATAATTGACCATTTGATGACTTCACACACACACATTTGAAAATCATTGCGCAGAGCTCAAAATCTGAATAACTCCGGTCATCTTTAATTCAGTTATATTGATATTTAGGATAATTGATATTTATTGGTTAATTTCAGATGTTCAGAAGGCAGTCAGCCTTCCGATTCTTATTGGTTCCGGAGTGACTGACGCCAACGTGCAGGAATACGCTAAAGCCGATGCTGTCATCGTCGGATCACATTTTAAACATAATGGCCACTGGATGGGGAATTTAGATCCTAACAAAGTTTTACACTTTATGGACAAAGTGCACTCTTTCAGGTAATACAAACATTTCTTTAATAAACAAATATTGTGATGGATGGATGTATGCTGTTTATAGAGAATAATAATGGTGACAAAGCACAATAATTACCATGGGACATAGAGTCGCGATGAGAATCAGAAACGAATGAAATTAAAATTCCATTTTCAACTTAAACAGTGTTACCATGTCCAATGAACGATTTCAAAAGCTGTATAATCATTAAAAGGGAGAAAACTTACATAAAGGACCCACATTGATTTACTGCGCTAAATGTATGATTCATCGTTGCCCTCATAAAACATTTCGGCCATTGTTATCAAGATGATAGTTTAAACTGTCACCATTTTGATCTGATTGGCTTTCCAAGCAACTTAAACTAAACTCTGTGGCATGACAGCCAATGAGGGCCAAGACCTACCGTGCCCATATCTGTTTTCTTGACAGAGGGCTCTAGGGTTCGAAGGATATGTTTCGGTTAGATGGTCAGACAAACGCGAAACCACTATTGCTTAGTTCCCAAGCATGCTAGGCACTCAATTTTATCGGCCCACTGAAGGTATGAAAAGCTGAATCGACCTTGGCTAGTCAGAGGATAGAACCTCGGACCCGTGCGTTGGGAGTGCGTAAAGCCAACGGGATTTCTTTTAAGCAAGCTACTGTGCCGTAAAAGTTACTTTTCCTTCTAAGTGGACATTCTGAGAATCCCTCAATTTTCGTAGGCAGAAAGATCTTTGCAGCCTGCTCAAACTATTTATCTCAGCAAACTTCTGCTGAGCACATAAAGGACTGTTTGGGACTTTCCAGAGAGGACATATATTTGTCTCTCCTTCTTGTCCTTGACTTCTTTTACGTTCAACGGTCTGATGGATATTGTGTGACTTCGTCTGACAACTGGAACCAGAATAACAACTTGTTTCTCTGGAAGCTTACAGGCAATAAACCTTTGATAGTATTCGTAAAGAGACATGTTAAGTTGCCAGATACAAAATAATTTCGAATTAACTCTTTTCTGCCTCTTTTGAGTGGAATGCGATCCTAAGTTCCAAGGCAATTATTGCTTTTACGGAAAGGTGTTGTTGCCATTTTTATATTGTATAAATAATTTAAACTTACCTAACTTATATATTTATATATATATATATTTTATTTATTTATTTATTTTATTTTTCAGGTGATTGTTTTCAAGCTATTCCAATATCTATGCACACATTTAACAATATTTTTATATTTATCATCTTTAATGCTTCGACTTTGAAATATTTCAATGATATTTGTCTTATTATTTGAAATCAGATTGATATATTTTTTTTTAATTTTAATGTATAATTTGTGAAATAAAATATTTTTATAAGATGCATTATATAAATTTAATTTCATTTTAAGCATTTGATTTTAGGGATACCATTAGATTTCGGACCGTTCGATACTTGAAAGAACTGTGATGTTGAATAACTCTCAATCCTTAGGCCCTCCACTGATTTGGCGTGAAAGTAAAAGAGTAGAGGTCGCGTGTCGACATCGACACTTAACCGTAGATCATAACTGTGAGGCTGATGACTAAATTTAAAAGCTTTGATTGAAAGAAATATAGCCAGCATCAAAGTACAGCATTAACAAGGTGTATATATATTTTTATTTCTAATGGCGGGCACCCTTGAGCAAGTAAGTACATTAGCCCATTAGCCGCAACAAGGCCGGTAACTGCTACTCATTTTATCGTTACCCGGTGGGCACCTGTGAACCAAGTAACAGAGGTACGAGTAGCATCGCCCACGCCACACCACAACAAACCCGTTTATAGGGCGGGGCACATTCATTCATCATCTGAGGAAAGGACAAGAAACACAGAGAGAGAAAGAGAAAGTACATCCATGCCCGGGCCGGGATTCAAACCCAGGTCGTCCCCATCCGTAATCAGTTACGCTAACCACTAGACAGGTTGGGCGGCTAAGATGTATATATAATTTGCATAATTTCTTTTCTTTGAGATCTCGGTAATTTGGTAGAGGAAGACGTCTTTTTTTATGATTAGATGGTATCGGGTTCGAAGCCTGACCGTTCCGAAAACAGTCGTGCTGAGAAGGCTCATACACATTGAAAACTCCATATGGTGCAATGTACCTCAGCAATTATGGCATAGACAAGAATGTTACGACATGGAGACATCAACTTAGGTGTTGACCTCTTCATTTTACAGACGTTTAAAATTACAACTCTAGCTGTTGTTAGCAATTTTGGTGAGCAGAAATATACAAATGAAAACGTGTCGCTATATCCCAACTTAAGCTACTATAAAAATGCAATCGTTAAAATGAGCAGATTTTTTAAAAATAATGAGACGATAAATACCAAGCAACATATAATAATAGGTGAGATTAATAAAGTCTGAACAACTTTTTTTAAATTTTAGTGAACTCATTGTTTATTTCAAAGAACTAGAAAAATCTACAACACAAATACAATACAACATGTGGAAATCCTTTATCAAAATTATTTTCAATTTGTTTACTATTTCTTCATTAGTCATTCAAGATTAATGAGTTTCATTTTATTTATAAGATCATTTACATAATGCTGTTTAGACATTTTGTTATCATAACTATCTATTTTTACTACCAAATTAAATTGGTTCAGCAAGGGATATGATATCATTTTCTGTTGGATCCCAGGTCATGTAGGTCTAGAGGGAAATGAAAAGGCAGATGCAGCTGCTAAAGATGCAACGTCTGTACTTCATTCATGTGTCCCTCTTTTCGACGTGAGAAGGGTTGTTAAAAGATTTGTTAATTCTCTCTGGCAGGAGTCCTGGAATATGCAGGGCTCAAACAAACTACGTGCCATATTTCCATACGTCACCCCTTCATTAGTTTTACCGTTACGAAGTGCCGATATTCGTTTAACTCGCCTTCGTGTCGGACACACGCGTTTCACACACAGATATTTGTTTTTAAGTGAACTAAATCCTTGGTGTAAAACGTGTGATGAACCATATACAATTTTTCATATTTTAATCTCATGTCATTATTTTTACAATCAACGTTTACAATTTTTTAAAAGTAATATTTTAACTATGTTTGATTTGCTAGGGGATCCACCGCACAGAAACCTATTTGCATTTTTGAGAGCAATAGGTTTCTTGCATTTTATTTAATATTTACATTTTGAATCAATAAAATTTAGTTTTTTCGTTTCATTTTATATATTCCTAGCTTTTAGTATATTATATACAACTTTTTACTTTTTAAAATTTTAATGTTGCTTGGGTTTTGAAAAAAAAAAAAAAAATTATATACAAAATCAAATTTTGGCGCAACTTGTCCAATTTTCGACCTTGCGCCACAAAACCCAACCAACCAAACCTAAATTGATTCAGCATTACATTTATCGATCACGCCAGATAAAATTAAATTATCACGCCAATGAAAGAATGTGTGAACAATTAACGCTAAAGTTTTTTTTAAATTTATTTTTATATACTTATTTCTAACAGCTGAAACCATTAAGAAATCATCAGTCATGCAACTTTGCTCCATGTCCAAGTGACGAAAGGCCATCACTCTCTCCTGTCTTCAACATCATACTAAACGGCCATTTAAATACGGTGTCAGTATAATGAACACTGATCTTTTAAGGTGTTTTCTATTGGGTTAGGTATTGATCCCGCTACCTCATAGAAACTGCAACTTTATTCTTCGATAAACTAAATTTTAGTTTGTGGATAACCCCCATTGTTCTTTTTAAATTGAATGCCCAACAATAAAGCTTCTGAAAGTTAATTAGATCACAGGGCACTCAGAAGACGATGATAAAGAGAAAGATCCAATTCTATTCTCCAACCCTTTGATAAAATGTGACGTTTTTATAGAAATATTAAAAATGCAAAACAGTAGAATACATTTTTTTCAAGTAAACTAAATATTGTTTCATAAATTGTTTTAGTAAATTACTTTTGAGCATATTCCACCGGTAAAACAAATAATTTATAAAATATATTTCATTTTTAGTCGTTTAGTTTGTCGCTCAACATTTTTTGCACGAGAGCTAATTAGACCTGAACCTACCGTTTAAAGTGGATTCTAGATTACTATAAACATCCGAGACTGATGAGGGAATCGAACCCATTAATTGTTGAACAGAAGGCAAGATTTTTAGTACGAATGTCAAACTTAAAAACCTAAACTCATCACATATGAATCGAGAAATTGAATCTTTCAGCATTATATCATAAAATGTTCCAAACTATAAAGATTCACCCCCCAAATAGGAGTCAATCTTTATTCTGAAAATATATTTAGTTTTGCTTCCGGTTAAAAACTGAACTGCTGTAAGTATTAGTAATTTCATTTGTTGCTGGTCATACTTTATATGCTGCACTAAATTCGTGATTGGGACTTACAGTTTAAGGTAGATTCTGTGCCACTACAAATATTCTATTCTGCAGTGGGAATCAAACCCAGATACTGCTGAACTGAAGAACAGAGCAAAACCCGTTCAGAAGGCAGCTTGATTTATCTCGATGAAGAGAGAGACCTACTTATATCCCTGAAACTTAATTTTTTATAATTTTCTTACAAATTTTACAAACAAAATATGATTATAAAATTTAGTTAATTTTCTATAACGGGAATCATACCTAAGTACAAAGCACTGAGTTGAAAACTAAAGTTAAATCTATTCAGAAGGCATCTTGGATTAATTCGATGAAGATTTATTTATATTTGAGACATTTGTAAAATAAAATATAAATTTTATATAGAGCACTATACAAAAGAAAACTTAACTGACATAAATTATAATTTTAATGAGTAAGTGAGTATAAAAAGTTCAAGGAAATATGTATAATGAAAACTTAATCAAATGAACACAAACAAGCAAGAAATTCGAAAACCTTTTTATTATCATTTTATGATGAAAAGAATACAGTTTTCTCTGGCTAGACTTTAAAGATGTCATAATTCACACTTTTTAAAAATTTGCATGGAATGTTAGGGTGACATTGAAGCATTTAAATGATTGTTACAGTAAAACAATAAATATCCACTGACATCTATTTAAAACTGTGCTACTCTCGCTCACAAAAAGGCACTTTTGTTTAGTATATATATTTACTCTTTCACTAAAGGAATGATAATTCCATTTATTACATTTAATATCATTGCACACTAAAATATAAAGTATTTGCATAGTACTTCTATATTACATTTACCATTCAAATGTAGTACACTCATCTAATATATTGGTTACTCACATTGGCCCAAATACACATCATAAATATTATCATATACATAAATGAAACATTACAGATATTCTTACACTAAAATATTCCTTAAGCTGTTATTAAAACATCAAAACAGGATGGCGCACACTATAAATACTTTCACACAAAAACTCATAATTTAAACGAAAGGACTACACTACACTAAAATAATATTTGTATAATATCACAACATTATAAAATATGCACGACTGTTAATGATAAATGTGCAGACATGGGTTTCATTCATAAACTTTATAAAGTTTTTATCTCATATTATAAATAAATAACATTGCAAATATTTATTGCTCACAGAATACAACATTACTAAACATTTTGGCAATTTAGAATACTGATGACTCAAAGTAATCTATACATTAAAATAAATTTTAAATTCATAAAATCAAATCATGTTGAAAAAGTAAAATATGAGATACAACAAATTTTAAAAAATGCACTCACTGTATGTAGCCTTTAATTAGATGCTCATTTGAGAAAAAAAAACCTAACACAATTACTGTACTTCTATTTTGACATGATTAATTGCCAAAACCAGTTTTAACACTAAAAGATAAGCTACTTTCTTTCTTCAATTTTAGTGCACCATATTTTAACGAGTTTGACATTGTATACCTCTAAATTATAATCATTTTATGAGCATCTACAGCATAATGCTTATCAGTTGGTTTGTCACTCAATAGTCATTTTCTGCACACAAAGGCTAATTAAGACCAGAAACTATAGCTTACAGTGGATTGTGAGCCACAACAAGCATCTAAGCCATGGTGGAGTTCAAACCCAAAAACTGTTGAACCGAAGGCAAGAGCACTAACCTCTCGGCTACCAGCCGGGCTAACAATACTTAACAGGTCTTTTTGTAGAACATCATATGTTGCAAAGGAAAGAAGCCCAATATGCTTCTCCCATTGCTAAAAAATGTCTACAATCCAACATGGGATCTGCACTCTGAAAATTATGGTACGAACATTAGATTTTGCACTACATTCCCCGATGCAATATCAGATTATAAATTTATGTGGAATCATTTCCTATAAGCTTAAATTCAAGTATACCTTTAAAACAAAACACACAATGTTTAAGCTTTACAAAAGAGGGCAACACATTTTTCACAAGATGGAATAAAATAATTTTATACTGGTACTGATGGATTAACTGTTTAAACTGACATTCCAACAAGTTAAAGATACTGCACATTATAATAATAGAATCAGAATTATATGTGCAACACTAACATAAAGCAATACTATAATAAAAGCATTTTTGGAACTTGTTTTACACATATATTTCTGCTCAATTCAGAAAAACAAATGCACTGATTCATTACATATGAAATCTGAGAAGCAACAACTTGGAAAATTTCAAAAGTGATAATTATATATCTATATATAAGAGTTTTAATAAATCCCATATACGAAACAGTTATAAGTTATTCCTTATGAAATATAGTTCATGCCTTTTTTATTATTATTTTATAACAAAGAAGATATGAACTATAACAAATATGAAAAGATGAATATTCAGTCATTTTCTTCTAACTTTTACTTATTCAAAGTTTTCAACTTTTTTTTTTTTTTTTTCACACATACAATCACACTATAAGAGCATAACCAATGTTATCACGTGAACAACAATTTCAGTTAAAAATGCCACATAAAGAAATTTAAAATTCATGCAAGACAGTGATATGCTATTGGGCATTCTAATTAAATTAGATACAATCAACCTAAATTCAAATATTGCAAAATAGATATGTGGTGAGATATAAAGCTTTTACCATATTATCTATACAGAAATTCACAGAAAAAAGTAGTTTGAAATTTGTATTTACAAAATGAAAATTTTATGGATAAAAAATTTATCAAAGTAACAAAACTACTTATTTTTAAATATTTCATATATGCAGGAAATTTAATTAATACACAAGTAAATTAATGCACACAAAACTCTCGAACATTCAAAAATGAGCACTTCAACTTAATTTCAAAACAAAAGTCTTATAACTTTTCAAGGAAAAAAATGTGTTAATTAAAACAACACAATCATAATAGTATAAATTGCAAAAAAATAAAAGTGAGCATAGTTTTAAAACTATGCCAATTGAATGTAATGTATTTGCTAAATAACTCTTAATAAAATAGTACCCATAAATCCTTTTGATTAAAAAAAGCTCATGATTGTCAAATACAAGATTTGAGGCAGATTAAATATAGTAGATATTGTATTACATCTTTAATTTTCCAAAATATGCTTATTTAATGAAGTTTACAAATTTCAAAGAATAAATTAACAGAATGGTAATATATTTTTATGTTTTCAGCAATGCCATCTAGCCATTTCAAGACATCATTTTACATCTTTTAAAAATGCTGTCATATTGATAGGTAAAGCAGATTGTCTTTAAGTAATACATCTGAATACAATTATTACAAGCCTAACAATAAAAAGTTTTGGTTTGTTTCCCACATGAATACAATAATTTAAGAATATTAAATTAATATTATCAACTTCAATGACTCATTAAATATTACATCATAAGAGATAAGTTTTATTTAACTCAAGTATTTTTGTGAATGAAAAATTTCAAGTTATTTTTAAAATAAACTAAACACTTATTAACAAAGAATTAGATATGAAAACTTTTAATATTACTGCAAACAACGAAAATTAAAAATTCAACATAAAATTAACATAATTTCAACAAATGATATCAAAAATTTAAAAAAAAAAAAGAAAACAAAATTGAGTACCACAGAAACTATATACAGAACAAATGAAATTTCTAAACATGGATCAACCATTGTGTTATCTCACAATTGGCACATTACAGTGTATTTCCTGTAATAAAACTAATTCATTTGTTCAAATCTTTGGCTTATACAAACATACTTTATATAGCTCAGCATTCACTTACTTTATTATATTAATAGTTAATAGCAACTAATAACATTCTTATTATAACTATTATACAAAAAGTTGAATGCACTATACATAATGCCTCTAACAACTCAAATACACAATAGAATCTTAACTATAATCAGTATGTACTTCATTTACAAAAGTAATATTCTAAAAAAATGCAATTACCTTTTCTAACTGGTAATTTTATTTTTCAACAGATTGAAAAGTCTAGATTAGTTATAAACTAAAAGAGCAAAATTGTACATATGTATATAGCTTGAGTAGTTTATTTATCCTATGAAATGAATTCTACCTTGATTGATAGAGAATACTTTATTTCCTTATTTATTTATTTTTTTAAATATCAATACATACAGAAAAACTATATAACCTTAAGTTATAATTTTAATACATTCATGATTAAGTAGACTCATGATTTTAATGAACTAAAATCTTTATACAAATTATTTATGAAAATTCTTGCATGACAAGTATATCTTAAGAAATACTGTCCAGAATTAAAAATATTGTTTTAAACAGTCTTAAAATAGAAATAGTTCAGTATTACACATTTTTAGAAAGTAGATTTGGTTTGTTTGTAGCTCACTTGGACACTTTTTACATAAAAGGGCTAATTAGATCTTTTTAGATAGAGTAGTAGTTTAATTTATAATGAACTATACTGAATCATACAAAAATAAATAGGGAATTAATAAATTAAAATAAAGAGACATACTAAATTTTTTACTCCCTTTAAGTTTAGAATTAATATTACATTAAAAAACATTTTTCTTCAATTTCATTATCTTAAGTATTTTTAAGATAATGATATTGAAGAAATTATATTTCCTATCATGCATTTGTTGGAAGGTGCTACAATGATAAATTCCATTTCTAGTCAATTTAAAAGCAACATCAACGGAATGTAATAAGCAATTGGTAAGATTATGAAAATTTAAAAAATAGTGTTACGAAAAATTTAGTTATTAAATAATGAAATAAATTTTAAAAAATTAATTAGAGGATGGTTTTAAATAAAAACACAAGATTCTTTAGTCTTAAAATTATGTAAAACATGCCTCACATTAATAGAAGCAATTATCAAACAATTTATTAATGTTAAAAACCTACTTGAAACAAGAATTAAAATAACAAATAAAAAAAGAACATTAAAATACTTTATTATCAAATTATAGTTTTGATATGTAAGCTTTCTAAAACTGTAATCTTAAAAAATAAATTATGTATAATTGTTAAGAGAGAATATTTCAAGTTCCAAGCAAATAATAAATAGTAAAATTTTTTTTAAAACAAAGAACTGCTTGTTTTATATGTACATGCGATACAAAGATGTTCATTTCATTAAAAATGAATAATTTTTTAATAAAAAATTATAAGCTATTTTGTTTTTAGTGATGACTTTTGAATTAACTAATAAAAGGAATGTTAATATTATTCAGCTAGGATAAAACTATTCATCACAAAGTAAGGACATCACTTACATTTCACAAAATCCTTTATAGTTAATAACAAAATGAAAAATACTAAAACACACTATGCTATATTATAATTTCATCTATTGAGA
The DNA here is from genome assembly GCA_026290005.1 of Latrodectus geometricus. Lineage (NCBI taxonomy): Eukaryota > Metazoa > Arthropoda > Arachnida > Araneae > Theridiidae > Latrodectus > Latrodectus geometricus. Next base: position 34,769 of record JAPDSC010013964.1, on the reverse strand, counting down.
AGCATAGACATTTATACACAGACCATGACTAATTGTAATGATATATACAAAAACTCGAAATGCAAATAACATAATTTAACACACTGATAAATAACACACCACTCAGGCATTTAAATAATAAAATATAATAAACACTTAAAATTATCAGAACCAACTGATAAAATGAAAATGGTTGGTGTTTTGTGGTTATACACTAATAGTGTACACACACGGTGAGGCATTTATACACACTAAAAATAAACAGATCACAGATAATGTGAAATGCAGACATGGAAAAAATAAAAATATATTGCATGCACATAAATCAGACTTACAGTTATGATGCATGCTTCAATTAACAAAACTTCATCAAAGAGATACATTAAAATGCATGCTTGCTACACTTTTCAGCAAATGGCTTAGCAAGGCTTTTCTTCTTTTGATTCTGGCGCTTTCTGGATTGATAGCGATATACCCGATTTTGCCTTTTTATATAGGAAGGACTAAATGTATAATGCTCTCCTACTCGTTTGGTATATTGTGAAGTCTTATTTACATTTTGGTCCATGAAACCTAAAAAGGAAACAAAAATTTAATATTAGGATAGCAATTTGAAGCAAAAATTGATATATTTCGGAACATGTGGATCATGCACACAAATAGATAATATTTTTAAAATAAGTTTGGCATAATTTTTAATTTTGGTACAGCAATTGAAATTACATTTTCAGTATTGTAATTCAGAATACTTAACTAATTTTCCTACCACAGGATATGATAATATCAAAAGATGAATTTCACAAATTCATCAGAATATAATAGATAAAAATTATAATTAATTTCAATAAAATAACACTGCAAATTTTCATTAAGCAATTAACAAAAAATAGTAAAACTTTTTAAAATAATTGATTTTTAATTTGAGATACTTAATTAAAAATAATTATTTGATAAAAATTTCTCATTTTATTCAAATTTCTCATTTATGCTTACATATATCTACCTAATATAATTATGAATAAAATCTTGTGATTTGAATAAACTACAGGATAAAATCTATTTAATATATTTAAGAAAATTATTTAAAATTATAGGGAAAAAAACATCACTTTGAAAAAAAAAGTTAACTTGTAAATAATAGTAATTAACTATTTTATCTAAAGATAACTAAACTTTAATTTTTTACTATACAGATAACTTAATAATTTTACATAAATTTTAAGCAAAACATGAGTGATTTTCTTTTTAATTTTTCAATTTTCATTAAGAAGTTTGATTTACAGAACTAAATCAATAACAGGAGTAATATTTCTATGAAAATAACGAAACTCAGTGGCACGACAGTCCATATAGGAGGGTAAGACCTAAAATGCGCATCTGTTTTCATGACCAAGGGCCCTGTGGTGAGGATCATAAGCCCTGGTTAGGTGGTCAGCCCCTAAATGAACTCTTAACTAAACTGAACACAAAACTCCAGTTATTTAGTTCCCAAACATGCTTGGTATTCAGTTTTTTTTTTTGGGGGGAGGGGATCCACAGATGGGGTGAAAGACTGATTCAACCTTGTCTACTGTGAGGATTAAACCTCGGACCTGTGATTTCTAAAATAAATTGCTCTAAAATAATTATGCAGAAAACAAATGCGCATATGCTTTAAGAAATCTTTACATTACATTATATTTAAAAACAATAAAATATTAGATTTCTGTAAGTAAAAATTCACATACAGAAAAATATAACAAATCTATGATGAGAACATTTTATAACTGCAATTTAAAAGAAAAATATTATTAAACTCAAACAGATTACAAAAAGGTCACAATTAAAATCAAATTAACAAACTTAATATTAAAAAATTAATAAAATAGAAATTTGAAATACTTACCTAATTTAAACATAATCACTTTAATTTTAAAATCAAGCACTAATATTAATAAATTATCATATTTGCTGGCATATAAGATGCACTTATCAAATTTTTTGAAAATAGGTCTGAAAAATGGGGAGCATCTTAGATGTTAATACTCAATGTATGATTACATTTATTTCAGAAGTTTTTTTTTTCGAATTATGCATTTTTTTTTTTTTTTTTTTAATATTTCCTTGCGGGATAATGGCAATACTACAGTTAAATAGAATAAAGGGAATGCACATGTGATGTCATTGAATGTAACTGATGGGTTCATTTAAATTTTTGGGAATGAATTTTAAATGTGTTAAATTTTTATGATTCAACTTTTTTTTAATTTGTTGGTAAATTAATAGTTCAAAAACAATGCTATCACACAACATACAAGCTAGTGCAATTGGATTTTGTAAAGAACATAGAAACAGGGCTACAAAGAGGCATTTAGCACCATATCCAACTGAGAAAATTATAAGAACTTGGCAGAATCAGGAAGATGATCTAAAAACGCAACACAAACATAATCTATGGAAACTATATAAAACAGTGGTTACATCATTAAAGAAGTATGGCATCAGTAATGGAATAGGTAGTACAGAGAACAATTTATTGTATGAGGACCCAGCTGCTGATTTAGATGAGGTTTCAAGAGACTCTTCATTTAGTTCTAGAGGTGAATTTTATGGAAATGAAATGAATTTTATTTAAAATTAAAAAAAAAATTATTACAATACATGAAATTATACAGAATATTCAAAGAGCTAAAATTAAAGTCATACATTTTTTTACAAAAGCAGACAGTCTTTTCGAAAAATTATTCTGATTAGAAATAAAAAGTTTGAACTCATAACAAGAAAGGTGACAAAGACTATTTTAAACAGTCAAAAGTTTTTAAAATAGTTTGAATTGAAAAAAAATGTATATATTATTTTGATTATACTCAAAAACTAATTAGATGTCTTTTTAAAAACATACCTTTCTTGTACTATTAACTACAAAAATTATTTTATTAATTTATAATAAGTTTAAATCTTTCAATAAGGACTTTTGCAATGTACATAGAAAACATAAAAATGACCTTTTCAAACACTTTATTAATTATAAGTGATCTCTAATGAAATTATAACATTATAACTAGTGCAGAAAATTCAGTTCATAATTATAACATGCTAATAATAAACTATTTTTAAAAACTAAAAAAAAAAGTTATTCATATCTATATTAAAATAATAGGCAATTAGTTAGATTAAATTATTAGCACTTAAACAGCTGCTTAAAATATGTTATAAAATTGAAGCAAACAGCTGATAAACATGCAAATTCCATTTTTGCAATGATAATTTGTCATTAAAGTTTGTAATGATTTTCATTTAAAAAAATAATGAGCAAGTTAAACATTATCATACTAGAAAAAAAAGCAATGACATGCTTACTTTTGAGATCAAATTGCTTCTGAACACAATTGGTCCTTTTTGACACCTTTTCAATTTCCCAACTGGGTGACTTTGTGCGTTCGAGGGAATTATTGGCAGTTGAGCAATTTTCCTTGGCATCAGGCAAATTCTCTTGGAGATCTTTCTCTGACTTTTGATCTTTTAAGAACCCAGGTACATAGTTGTACACACTCATGCTGGGGTGCTCAATCAGCAAGTTTTCCAAGGGAGAGATCTCCAACTGCTTTGGACAATCCACCACAAAACATGGTGGGGGAGCTACAAACCACCCTTCTTCAATTTTTGTAGGACTTAGCTGAGGAGAACTTTGGGGGCTATTTGTGTTACTAATATCGAGAAGTGGCAGTGGATTAAGAGGAGACTCTGATCTTTTTGTAGTTGATGGAGACAGACTTTTCTCTTTGTTAATTTCATTACCTAAAGAACAAATGTTACAATTAGACACGTCAAAATAAAATTCTAAATTTGTTCACATGATAATAAAAAGTACTGAGAAAATGAATTAGTAAAACCAATTTTAGTATTTAAGGAAATAACTTTTAATATTAATTATTTTCTTAATTTGACATCATAGAAGGCAAAAAAAATGATATATTAAGCATAGACAAAATATCCCATAACTCATGTAAGAATCTTAGTAAAAACAAAAGATGATAAATGAAAATTAGAAAATAGATTATCAACTAGTAAGAGAATCAACAACCAGGGTAGGTTAATTTTTCTAGCTCAATGATAATATTTTACCCATTTTGAGGTTGGTTGATTTTAATGGCATAAGGTCCAAGTAAGGACAAGCTGTTCACCCATTTTGAGGGCCAATCAGAATGGGGCTAACAATTTATAGTGGATTTCAAACCACTACAGAGATTCAAGCCCAAGGTGGGAATAAAACGCAAGAAATGTTGAATTAAAGGCCGGGAATTTAATTATTAGTCTACCAGCTCAATAGAACAAGAGTGGGTATGGTTTGTTTGTCACTTAACATTTACTTTTTGTATACAAGTCTGCCAAGGTGAGAGGCATGATAGAATTTAAATGAAAACCAAAATAATGACATTTAGTGAACAATTTGATCTAAGAAGTTGAGACTTAGTGATTAAACCATAGATAATTTATACATCATTATGTCAATAAAATTGGATTCACATAATAACCAAATTATCACATTGTTACATATTATCAGAGCAATAGAAAAGTTTACTTTACAAAATAAGAAAGAAACTTAGGAACCTTTGCAAAAACTCTTCATTTTTTGTACAGACATACTGAATTTCAATAGTTAATGATAGCCAAACTCAGAATAGGAGTTTCAAAATTAATATATTAAAATTCCATGAAATATTCATGTATTAATGAGACTTTATTCACTTTAGTGAATAAATATTTGACAGATTGATAAATTTCAATATTATACTTACCATCTAAATCAACTAACACCCAATCTTGAATATCCTCATCAGATTCATTTTGTTTCTTACTAATTTCTTCTTCTGCTTTCTCTTGGACGAAAAATGATTTGAAACTGCCCCACATGTTTGTGTAAAACTGCACATTAAGAAGAGAACAAATTTGTCATTAAAGTATTTCAATTGAAATTGAAAAATTACAAAATTTTAATAAAATTATAAAAGTATACTTCTTTAAGAAGCGACTTACTATATCATTAAACATTCTTCTAATAATATTTACAACATAAACAAGATATTTATATTTCATTAAAAAATATTTCAACCATATAAACCCTTGAAAACATATTAATATTTTAATCACTTGACCTAAATCAAGCTTTAAAATCAAGTTTATCTACATTGAGATCTGACAAGAAATACACCTAACAGAGTTAAGAATTTTTTTATTTTATTGCCATTGTTCAAAAACAATCATCACAGCATTGTAAGACACTCCAATGTAATAAAATTTTATTTGAGAATTTTATTCAATATTTATTTCGGCAAAACTATATTTTAGAGGGTGCCCCCTTGGCAAACATAGCAATTTTTGTTTGGCTGTCAATTTTTGTTGCCACAGAATAATAAATTGCTGTTTTGCAATCAGAATACGATTGGGTTTTGTTTAGCTTGGAGATCAATAGCAATCACAACTTGGCAAGAATCAAAAGGGCACCCTAAAGTATAGTCTAACCTCTATTTCAATTTTTTTTTTTTTTTAAGAAAGCAAATACAAACAGAAACATGACAATTCAAAAAACTTCACTATGCTCTGACTTTAATACTGCAAACAATGGAAATCTTAATTTTGTCATACATTATACATAAATCAATGCATTTCAACCACTTACAATTAATTCCTATTTTCATAAATAAAGTTGTATAATATCAAGTTATCACAAGTAATTAACAGGTCAAATTTCATTATCAACGACCCTTAATTTTAAATTATCAAACAGCAAAATGGATGACTGAACAGGCAGTGTACTCACTCACATCACAAGACAATGTAAATATTCAAAATGAATAGAATCCTGCAGACTGATTATGTCAAGAAAGATCAAAGAGAATTGATTTTATTCCAATCTTAAATCCAAAAACCCAAGAAAATAATAGCAGTCTTGGAATACATGGTCATTCTCATAAATACTACTCATATGAAATAATATTAATCTTTTTTTTTAGGCAGAAAGCAAATCTAGACACTAAGCTTCTTATAGGCATATGGTTATCACTGTTTCAAAATTTTTGCATGTTAAGGTTGATTTACAACATAAGCATCTTTGGAATCTATAATTTTAAGTGGATTTTGAATCTTTACACATATTCATGGTCAAAGTAGAATTTGAACCAACAAATTATTGAACTGAATACCAGAGTGATGAAATTCAACTGACAAGTCAGCCAAAGGTAAAAATTAAACTTGTGAATTGAAAACCAGAGTGCTAACTAATCAACTTTCATCTTTAAAAATTATTTACTGCAGAATTAATTTAGGTACTTCTCTATTGTTCCTGTGCAGGTGATATCATCAAATGTTATTATTAAGTAAAACAAACTATCATATTGTATTTCAAAAACTTACCATACTTAATTTAAACTTTTTACCTTTAAAAACATTTTAAATAATGAAAAAATAGTAGTATTCAAAATAATTTTATCAATTATAAGTTGTTATTTATCCGACTTTACAGACGTATAAAAGTACAAAACTCCTTATTTACATACAAGCCTATAGGCTAGTTATTTGCATCATAGAATACTTAATTAAAAAAGCAAAAGAACATTAAATTTATTATTTTGTATGAGATGATATTCAGAAAACCTGATTTGGTATCATACTTTTTTATTCTGATATACTGGTTTAATCCACTTATAATACTATAACAATGAAAAATTTTATTAATGATATATACAAACTTTGCCTAATAATAATTATTGATATTATTATTATAAATATTATATAATTATTATAAATATTATTATTGCTTCAAATTATTTAAAATATCTAAATACATACATGAAACATAGTAAAAATCTTTAAGAAACATTAACATTTATACAAAGATTTAGTTAATTATACATTAACTATAGAATTTATTTTATGTAATTTTTTTCAAATTAAATTCGATGATAAAAAAATCTTGCAATTTTATGGAAATAAAATTTGATAATATTTTTTTAAAACATTGTGCTTTTAAAAAATAGCAATAACAGTCTAAAAATATGCTATTAAAATCAAATATTCGAAAGTACTATAAAATTGATTTCTCACACGGACCAAATGTTTTTAAATAAAATATTTAATAAACAATAATAAAGATTAAATAATTAACAGCAACCAATATTTCAAATTATCGATATAAATAATTGCATAAACAACAAAGAATAATTAGAACGTAATATTAAACAGCTGCTATCATGATGGAACATGAATAATGAAACCAAGGAAACAAACAATTTAAAACTAAAGAATAATACCTCTTTGCATTAAAAAATTCAAGAAAAAAATAACATGAATTTATTAATGATTGAGAAACTAAACTATAGATGAAAAACTTGGAAGAAATTATATTGTATTCTATTAAAATTACTTCGACACTTACAATTGTTTGTTGTCTTTCTTCTTGTGCGTCAGATTTTTGACATTTGACAAGTGAGTGACGTCACATCGAAGTATGTGTTTGTTGTTTTTAGATTTAGTATCGATTGAGCAATATTTTATCAATATGTCGACAGATTTTCTTCTTGTAAACTCTTTTTTTTTATTTGTTTATTTTTTTTATTATTATTTTAAAAATCATTTAAAACATAGCCATCAATTCGACAAATATTTTAAGAGGAAATGAAGTTAGAAATAATTTATTTTAAATTTGTTATTGTTTGACAGACAATTTTGATTGCTTCGTTTCATTAATAAATTTCTTTCAATAAAAGTGTTTTCTAATCAGCTATTTTTGGTGGATGTTTTCACACCAAAGTAGCCAGAAGTTATCTCTTACCCGTATACTTTCTAAATTCATTTTAAAAAATAAATTATGAAAGCATTAAAGATACTTTGAAATATCATTCATCGAGCTTCTTATTCTCTCTGACTCACATATTAAATAGATTAAATTTCCTTTTACTATGCTTTATTAAAATTATATTTTCTGCAATTATATTAATGAATTTGTTTTAAAGATTAAATAATCTCATTAAAAATACATTGAAGCACTGAGGAAATATAACATTTGGTATATAACTTTACATTAAGATTCTATTATTTAAAATAAAAATAATAAAGTTTGTTCCTATATAATTTTATATATTTAGTGTTTTAGAATTTATTCACAATAAGATTTCTCAGAGCCAGATTGTCGACAACACTTTTGGTTTTGAAATCAGATTAATTTAGCAAGATAAATCAAGAATTAATATTATTATAACAATGCTATTCCTGTATACTGATAATAGAGATTTTAATTATTATTAATATTCAACTGAAACTATATTTAAAAAAAAAATTCTTTTCATTTACTTCGATTCATAATTTTCCACAAAAGCTTTTTTAAAGTACCTGCTGTATATTTTAGAGTAAAATTCTCAGCAGTGCCTAATGAATAAGAAAATCGCCGTAGTAAAATCTTCAATCTTTTCGTACATGAAAAGGTCATTTACGTAATTAATTATCTCATAGAGAATGGTTACTATAATTTCAATACGTACGAAATGTAAAAACTAATAATTTGTTTTATTTCATCATATTGAACACATATTTCTTATAAAAGAAAGAAATCTCAATTTTCATGTATTTATGAAAAAATATATGTAGTTAACGTAATTTAATTATTATTCTGAAAATACTTCAGCATAACCAAGATTTCCATTCGACTTTTAATTTTATTATACTTTTTAATCCTGAACAATGATTTCCTTTACTTCATTTTATTCATTAACAGAATATTTTTCATGATTCTCAACTCTGTTTTAATGCTAGTAATAATACTTTTCTAATGCAATGCTCTAAATTATTGCATTTTACGCAATTACTTGAAATTGCATCATAGAAATTGAGTACTCTTTAAAAATCATGATCTTGAAATCTGAATCCTGTTTTAAAAGGAAATGAAATTATTTAACAATTGAATTGGTTTTCTGACCTATCTTTGACCAATAATATTAGGGGATAGATATCGGATGAGGCTTCACGTGTTACAACACATGTTCACTTCACCCCGCCTCTCGCAATCCCGTCTCATGTTTTTGTTTGAACTTGAAGACAGGTGAACTGAGATCAAAGCAACGGACACTCACTAAGCTAATTATTTCCGACTTAGAGAATAAATAATTTATAGAGTATTACAGAGAAATTTAACGGACTATTATTTAAAGGTACGTACCATTTTTTATGTTTCTGTATTTATTTATTGCTACATTTTACTACGTCAAATAAAATTTAAGTTCGATATTGTAAGACTTTAAAATTGATTTGAGAATCATTTCCCAGCAAAGTATCAGGCAGAAATTTTAGAGTAATGAGCTATAATTATCATATGTTCATTAGAAATGAATATAAATAAAATAAGTTAATATTTTTTTTCTGTATTTATTTCGGTTATTGAAAAAAAAACTTAATTTCGCATAAACTTTACATTTTGTGTAATATTTTCTTTGCATCTGAAAATGTCCAAGATCCAGTAAGAAAACAACTTAAAACGTTTAATATAACCCTATGAATAAAAATTAAACCACTTTTTATGTGTTTGAATTTAAAATTCTTGATGATAATTGTTTATAACTATAACGTGAATATAAAGATAATTGGTTAAAACAGCTATATTCAGCTAATTAAGAACATAATCCAGGCATATTACTAAATTATAGGGACTAAATAAATGGTAATCTGACCTTTAAAGGTAGCATCCAGGTTGCATCTAAACGAACATCTAAGTAGTATCATATAACTCTCTGTTCATCTAACTAGTATAATTTATAGTACATTTAACAGCATTTACTTTAAGTTAATAATGGACTTCTCACGGTTTATTTTCAATATTAATATGTATTAGTGTGTATATTCTTTATTCTAATTTATTAATTGAATTTGCAGAAAATTTTTACAAGGATTTGTTATATTTTTACTTATAAATTTTTGTTTCTTACATAATTTCTTATTTTGCTATTGTCTACATTTGATTGTAGTTATGTTGAGCTCATTATTTCCTTTCTGCCACCATTTTTATGTAATTAATTGTAGGTAATTTAATAAATTAAGTTATGTTTTATGATGTTAATGCATATGCTATTGACTATTAAAAAAGTACTATTGATCATTTTCTCCAAAATATATATTGCTAAATGTAGCTTAATGCTAAAAAGTTTTTCTGTATATGTAATTCTAGCTTGTAGATCTTAAGTTTTTTGTAAATATGGGTGAAAAGTCAAAGCAGTGAATTTATATTTTTATTGATACTAATATATAAAAATTTTATTTTTTATTCATATTCCAGTTTCTATATTAATATATTTATAAAACTTCTAGTCATTAATTTAAAATTTGCATTCTCTAAAAAAATGTACGATATGAACTTATTAAATAGTTCGGACGGTCGATAACTATATTGCAATGTTTGACAATATTTTTTTACTGAAATATCAATAGAATAATACATAAGTACATATTATTTATATTCTGATTAGAACTTTGTGTGCACGGATCTTTTTTTAATGGTCTAGAGCAGCATTTTTATTATGTCTTTAGTAAAAAACCAGATAAATTAATCTTTTGAAATAACATTTTGGGTTAGTGCACAATAAATTCTTGTGATTTTATGATATAACTTGATATGAAAATGTGCAAAATTTGTTTGGAGTCTTAGTAACCCTTTTAGCTTTAGTTGTGTTTTGTTTTTTTCATTTTTAATTTAAGTTTAAGTACTTAAAGTTGTATATATATTTTATTTTAAAGTTAAATTGAAAATTTTTTATTTATAGCAAGTAAGAAGTATTGGTAGTGATAATTTATTTTTTAAAATTTTTCTGCAAATCGTAATTGTGTTTGCTTTATGTGCTATTCAATTAAAATTGTTATTGCATTGTGAAATTAATTTTGTTAAGTATTGTATGGAAATATTTTACACATATTTAGGCTGTGTACTTGATTAAAATTCAAGTCTTCATAAAAAAGCTTGTTATTATTTATTTACTTTTATTGTTTTTGGTTTCCCATGCTAGATTATATTTACAGTGCTGTTTTTCTTAAGGTGGATACCACTACTCATTAATTAAAATCCAAGTTTTCCTAAAAATGTTACTGATTTATAATAATAATATTACTGCTGTTGTTAATATATGTTTGCTATTGTAATATATGGTATATTTGTAAAGGGTTTGTATTGATTAATTGAAAAAACATAATTATAAAATTTGATTATGCAGCTGTTTGTGCAAAAATTGGAAAGTGCAATGAAACCTATTTAAAAACTTAAAAGATTTTATCCTTTACTAAAATCTATTTCAAATTTCAAACCTCAATCATTTTATCTTTGGTGGGCTGTATCCCAGTGTAGGATACGCTCTTTTTATACAATTAATATAATTATATAATATAAAATTATATTATTTTATACAAATAATATAATTTTCTACAATATTATGTACAATTTATTATAATTGTATATATGCATACCGTTGTATATATGCGTACTGTACAAGGAGCGTACCGTTCACTGGGAATTAACCCTTTGGTGTGCAATTATGCCCACCCAGAAATAAACTGAATAAAAAATTATGGAAAAATTACTTATAAAATAATTATTTATAGTTTCAGTGATTATTTTTCAAGGTATTTATATTGTGGACTTGATATGTTCTTAAATGATGGACACTTATTTGATTATATATATAATTTCCTTTGTGTTTTGTGTTATCCATAATGATAAAATTTTCGTTTGTTACAAGTGCAATAATTTAAAATATTTTTTTTATTAATTAACATTTATAAATATTAGTTATTTGGTACTACTTAATTTTCTGATTTTCGCCAATTTTTTGTTACATAAATTATAAAAGATGGTTCTAGATCATGCCAAGCCATACTATAAATGTTCTTCATTTGCTTATAATTTTTAACATTGCACTTTTAATGCTTTTGTGTATGTATAGTTCCATTTTTAGACCACTTAAACATATTCGATAGCAAAGCATTACATAGTATTAGTGAAGCTAAATATAATTTTCACTAATAAGTAAATGAAAAATTATCAAGATTGTAAAAATCAATAATAATAAATTGGAAAAATAATATATCATGAAATTTATTAACCGCTTGCCTGATTATCCCGAGTTATCTCGGGTACGTATATATTGCAGTTAATTATTATCATGAGAAAACTCGGGTGAAGCAGAATTTGTCAGTATGATTTGTTTAATCACGTTTTTACTCAGCTTGGAAGAAATGAAAGGAAATATTCAGCTTTAACTGGCAGATTGCCATTTCATTGATTTCGCAGTTCTTTTGGCGGGATTGGTCACTTGTTTCTCTATAGATTAGTATAAGACGGCTTGTGGATCAGTAATGTACGAAGGAGGATAATTGCATTACAAAATATGAAATAATGGCGATGATGCCGTAAGAAAAGAGACCAGATACCATTGTACGGAATGTCAGGTATCACTTTGTGTTGTTCCTTATTTAAAAAATTATCATACAAAGATTAATATTTAACTTTTTCCTCAATTTCCCGAGATAACTCGGGATAGTACACTAATATTAAAACTACATGCTTTTACACCTGTAAAAAATTAAAAATTCAACTTAAAACCTACATATTTTGTTTTGTTTCGTTTCCTTGTATTTAATAATAAAATAAAAAAATGTGATAATTTTTTTCAAAAAAATTTATAAGGGAAGCGGTTAATTTGACAAATAGGAAGTTCAAAATGAAATTTTATGGTTACTTCTTTTGACTTAACATTTTTGATGTGATTTGGCAGTTTATCACAGGAGAAGTGAAAATCAAGAAGTAGATTGATCATTGTCTTTTGAAAAATATGTATGGTAAAATATGTATGCATTATTAAATAAGTTATTATTTACTAAGAAAAATATAGTCATACATTTTAATTTAACTATTGGATTTTTTTATATGTATAGAATACTTGTTTTATATTATTTAGACCTTCATTACTGAGACCCATGGGAAGAACTTTTTTATAGTTTTAGTTCCTGAATTCTATTTTTATTGTTTGTTCTTCCCATATTTTACAGTTAATAATCGATATTATATACCATCAAGCTTTCTATTCTATTATGGAAATATTGTAATAAATAAGTAATTAAATTACTCTGAAATGTAGATTATTGTAATTAGTATAAAAATATGACAATATGAATGACAGTTGCATTAATTACTGAATTTTCAGCACTTTGATCTTCAGTTCATTAGTTCATTTCAGAATTCTTTTTAAAAATACAAATTTTGATAAGATGGCTAAATAATTTTATAACCAAGACTGGAAATTTTAAATAATTCATTAATTTAATTTTTATGCCTCTGGTTTAATATTTCAAAATTAATATTTTTAATGTTTTCCTTTTTAATCTTTAAATTTGGATACTTATGATTGCTATTTCAGTTAAATAATTGTATATGAGGGTTTTTTTCTTTCTTTTTTTTTTTTTTTTTGGATTGCCAGTTAGGCTGGCAATATAGGGTGCGCTGATCCACTTTTTTTTTTTTTTTTTTTTTTTTTTTAAATTCTAATTTGGTGTGGAGTCTGACTTCTTCAGTATACATATGTCATAGGTAGCCAATTATAGGGTAGGCAACCATTCATACAAGCAAAGGACAAAGACAGGAGAGAGAGAGAAAAAGAAAGTATATTCATGCTGAAACTGGGATTTGAACCCAGGACCTCCCTTTACGCAGTCAGGGGAGCTGACCACTAGACAGGCTTGGCAGCAATGCTATTGTTAATAATCATAAATGAAAATTTAAAAATGATAATTTTATTACTGGAGTGAGATTTGAATTATTAGGATTATGTTCTGTTTACAAATGATAATAAAATAGATAAATCAGTTTTAAAATCTCCTATTCAAATTTTGGATGAACAATGCAATTTAAAATTAATATTTTTTAAAAAAGATTTTTTCTAATAATTTTAATATGCAGAGAAATGTTTTTTAGTGATTTAAAATAAAAAACAACGATGATTTCAAATTCAAAATTTCTTTTAATGTATCCAAATTAATTAAATATCCAGAATAGTACTTGTATAATTGCTCTAGTAATTAATTAGTGGTGCAATTTTTTTTATTAAAAAATGGATATTATTTTAACTTTCATTTTTTTTTCTCTATATGAACATTATCCTTCTTGAGTTTTATAACATGGCTCCATATTAAAAGCGATATTTTATGATATATTGTAATTTGTCTGCCCAGAGAAAAATTAATGATGTAGGTTTGGCAAATTGTATTTGAGGATAAAGTTATTTGCCAGAAACACATGAAATGGATCCTTGAGGAGTTCAATTTCATCGAAATATTAAGAAACCTAAAATAATCATATAAAATTTTAATGCTGCACTGTTGAAATTTTGGGGGGGGGGTGGAAATGCTTCAGTAAATTTGAGTGCATGAGTAAGCATTTTCCGGCATAAAAATAAAATATGTATAGTTGTTAATTTTAGTACAAAACCCAGCATTTTAACCCCAAGTTCTAAATATAAAAAATATAATGCATTCTATTATGACCTCTTCATATGGTTTTATATTTTAGATTATGTAACCCAGCTGAATAATGCCTGTTGAAACATCTGACGTTGTTGATTTTTTGTGCACTTTGTCTGAAGAAGAGCAAATGAGATGCACAGTTAGACAATCATTAAAAGGCGGTCTTGTGGTTGGCTGTGGGGCAGCAATTGGATGTTTTCTTCTTGGTCCTATTGGACTGGCTGTTGGTATGTATAATTTTCATTAATTCATCAAATCAAAAACAAAGTAATATGTACTATTATTTTATATTACTAGAAGCTATTTTGCACCAATAAGAAAATTATTTGTGATTCAGATAAAAAATGTTGTACAATATTGAACTGTGCATAATGCTGTTATACCAATCAAATCATAGTATATTATAAAATTGTGCAAATGTAATTTTTACAAACATTATAGTTACATTTGCAAGTTTAATACAATTGCTTTTGATACAGTTAATTCTGTTTATTTCCCATTCAAATTGGAGGTTTAACAATTTTATTGAATCATTTTAACTATTTCATGCTGAATGGCAGTTAATTAATATTTTACATTAATTTTTTCTACTTGAGATTTCAAGTACCATATTTTCCTGTATATAATCCGCAATGGCGTATTATCTGCACAATCTCTCCCCCCCCCCCCCCCTTCGAGTAAAAGGGAAAGAAATCATCACATAATCCGCAGAAATTTTTTTTGGCAAATAGTCTAAAATATGTTTTGCTGATAATATGGGTGTCACATAAAAAGTAATGGATTATTTATAAACTGCATATTTTATACATTTTACTTTTATACCATGCATGCTCTGTTTTTCACTTCACGTTAGCACATTTGTTGAAATTTTTTTATTTGCTTTCGCTATAGATTTTAATTTAAAATCTTCTGTGTAACTTAAAAGCTTTCTCTTCCATATAACGATATAAGAATTTCAATATTTTGAAAATGAAGCAGCTCATGTCAAGTCAAGTTGCAAAATGATGTTATCAAAATGCTACTGTGATATCTTAACAAAGAACCGAATTCATTTTTGAACGTAATTGAACAAAGCTGATTATAGCTTAAATAACTCAGGTATATTGTGGTACCACCTGTTATTTATTTTATGAAACATAAACAGTATTTTTTTTTTTTTTGAAAACTTTCTTATAAACTTTTCTGTTGGAGAATGTTTTTTTATCAAATTATTTGTGGTGGCGTATAATACGCACAATGAAATTTGAAAATTTTTTCACACATAATTCATGGATTGTATATAGGAAAATGCGGTAATTAATTTGGTTTTGCTTCGTTGTGAATATCGTTAATAAAAGAAATTTTAAAACTCAATCAGTCATGGCAAAATGTGTTATTGATATCATATCTAAAACAAGAGGTATCAGAATATTTATTAGAAAAGATCTGTATAATTCTGTTACTTGTTTTAGGAGAAAATACTAATTACACTTAGACAAAAAATAAAAAAAAGAAAGATTTCATGTAATAGTAGAAAAACTTAACTTTGCTAAAAGTTATTTACTTATAATGAATAAGAAATGCTTTGAAAATAATGTAAATGAATTTGAAAAATCTATGAATGGTTTGTATGGAAGAAATTGGCAAATTAACAGGAATTATATGATGCAAAAGTCATTTTAAGCTTCCAGAAGCCAAAAATTAGTAATAATAATTCATAAAATATGAAAGCAATTCATTAAAATGTAGAAGAATAATTAAATAAGTAGATAAAAGTAAGGAATACACATCTTTAATGCATAAATAACTTTTAAAAGTGTTTTAAAATAAGTAGAAAATCTTTTTTATTAAATTGTATTGATTAAAAGTATGAGAGAAATAATTTAAAATTTTATATCTAATAGTTTATCTTTTATCTAATAGTTTTATAACTAATAGTTTATATATTTTTTATTTTTATAATCTAAGTTTTGTATAAGTATTTTGATTTTAAAAAATTATTTTTCATCTTAAGATCACAATAAATTTGTAGAAATAAGCATTTATACAAAAAAAAAAGTACTTGCATATTATCCATACTGAATGATGCTGGATGATGGGATTTAGTACTATACAAATTGCAAACAAAGTTTACATCTACTTGTTAAAAAGAGGGTATTGGTAAAAGTATTGGTAAACTATTTTTTTTATTTTCAAGTTTTGAAACAATTATATTAAAACATTCAAAATTGGACGACGTATTTTTATGACAAAAAAGGTCAACAAGATGATACGTAAGTACCATTAACACTATTTACTATTTTAATCACAATATTTAAGCAATTAATGTTAAGAATTTTTGATTATTAAAATTTCGTTATTTATATTCTAGCTATAGATCTATTTAATATTTTTCAAATAATTTTTATTAGTGTTTAAAAATATTTGTTGTTATCATTGAAAATATAATTATATATGTATTTAAAAATATATATGTATTTTATTACAGATAAGTTAAGCCAAAAATAATAGATATATTATTTATTCAGTGTGGCAATATTGATACCTCCGGGAAAAAAATAACTATAACTCTTGAACTCCTAGAATTTATTTCTTGAGAATTTAGACAAATCTTCTATAAAATGTTGATTTTTTTCGAATTAGCCACAAATAGAGAACATGATAATGATTTCTCAAGCTAATCAACTTCTTGCAAACTATTTTCTTTTTAGGAAAAAAACAATTAAAGTTTTCAACAAAAGTTAAAAATCTTTTAATGAAAAATATTTGTTTTATGCTGTATGTGTTTTGTAAAGAGGAAATTCTTTTTCAGTGCCAAATAATTTTTTTCTAAACTTTTGTATTGGGAAAATAATTTTTATTCATGAAATTTTTTATTACATTTTTGTATTTTAGAAACATTTTATCATAATTTTTTTTCAGGGGGAGCCTTAGGAGGAGTTGCTGCTGCTGCAACAATGCGTGATACATTTCTACCTGCCTCTCAAGTGATTGCTACAATGTCACAGTCTCAGAGAGATAATTTAGCTGAAAAAATTGAGCGCCTTATGCAAAACTTTAATGTTAATGATATTGCTCTTTTCGCTACAATGGTCACTGGTGATTGCGTGTTAAGGAATAGAGTCGTAGAAGAACTGGTAAATTATTTTCGACAAGAAATGTCAATGGCCCTGGTTGAATAAAACAATTTAAAAATTCTTTTAATGCACATATTTTAATGTGCTTACATCGAACTTAATCGAAGCTTATGATTACTGTAACTAGCTGTCTCAAATAAAGGATTGTGTTAAAAATTGAAGGCTTCAAAATGTGTGATGTTCTCCCAATCATTTCTCTTCCTCTCACAAGAATGAATGGGAAAGTTTTGTTCAATGTCAGTTTGGAGATTTATTTATGTCTGATCTAAAGTGTCATATATATATAAATATATTTTCTAGAATAGAAATTTTATTTCTTGTCATATTTATACAATTTTTAATTGTGAATAAATGTATAGGAATCTTCTCATTGTTAAAATATGTTTGCCAAATTATTACAATATTTTAAAAAAATTTGTCACTTTTTTTTGCAATATCTTATGGGAAGTTATTTTGCATCCCCAGTTAAGTATTTGATTTCATTATCATGCCTGATATTCTTCTATAGTAGAACAATATCCTATTTTATTGATTGTTTTTAATGGGTTTTTTTCCCCCTTATTTCATTATAATAGAAATTTTCAAAAAGTTATGAATGCCTCATTATTATTTTGCACCATTTTTAAATTATTTGTTAGGTACTGTAAATAATATTTTGTCACTTATTTTAGTTGTATGTATAAAAAATAATTTTAATTGAAAAATGTTTTTTAATTACATGAAGTATGTAACACATTTCTTATTTTGTAGCATTTTATCTTTTTGTATCATGCAACTTCATTTTCATTTTTTTTATTATTTTTTTTTTATTTATTATTATTTTTTTTACTAAGAACTAAAAAAAAAATTTTTTAAATTGTATAGAAAGAAAATCATGGTTGGTATATTCATTTTAATGTTAATTTTTAAGTACATTTAAATTTCTACTTCAGGAAAAGATAAATATAAGAAAATGACCAAACTAGTTGTAATTTTCAGTTTATGCATTTCTTAAATTTATACAGTATTTTTGAATAGTTTCGTAGTGTAGAAAATATAATAATTTAAACATTACTTATTAAAGAAGCAAAATATATTTTATCCATATTTTTGTTTCATGTGACTATTTAATTTTGATCTTATCCAATCTCATATCTATATTATGAATTAACACTTTACATTATTTATATTATTTTTACTGTTTTATTTTAATACCTGACTGTGAAGTTTTAAACGTGCTTGTACTATTTTTTTATTTAAAATGCCATGTAGATTTCAATGGCTTCATAGCTAATGATTTTAATATATACTTCTAGAAAAAATGTGTGCACAAATGGTGAAACAGTTCTGTATAAAAATTTATCATGCAAAATATTTTTTCAAAAATAGTTTAATAAGTTTGGAATATTCACATGTAAATATTTTTAAAGTAAATATTTCCAGTCAAATGAAATTCTATGAAAAATTTCTTAAACAAATTGATTAGACTTTTATTAATTTGTATATTATTTTTTAAACTTGTCATTGTTTTCAAAAGATAATATTTTTAATAAATTGAACTATTTTGTATTAACTTTAAAAAATTTGAAGATTATTTTAATTGTGATTTTCTTTCCTTTAAAAATATTGCATACATTATTTTTGCAGATTTTCCCAAAAATCCATGTATTATTTGCTTAAAATTTCTATTCATGCTTTTGTAATTGCTGTGTTTAAAATAGGAAACTTGTACATTTTAATAAAATCATTTTTTCACTTCAAAATTAAAATTTTTGAATTTTGTGCAATTTGATGGGAAAACTAAAAACTTCTAAAAGTATAGAAAAAGTGTTGCATCTTAAAATATTTAGCTTTTTTAAATTTTTGGAGTACTTTCTTATATTTTCATTGTTATTCTGAGCCAAACTTAGCAATGTGTAATGAACTTAATTTATATTATTGGAGGGAATTTTGTGAAATAAATATTTTAGCTTTTGATATAAATTTCCAACTGTACCAATGCTTTAACGAAACTTGTATAACAAAAAACACACTTTTCAAATATTGCTAATAAAACTTTCTGGGTATTTCATAAACAGAATATTGTGCTCCAATATATTTATCTGTATATAAATTTGCATAGTAAGGTTTGCTGGGGCAGAATTGCATTTGTCCTGTAATTATGTTGTATATATTGACTATATCCCCTCAGTTAAACCAAAGTTCGTATTCAAGTTTTTGTTTTACGTTGCACTGTACATTAGATATATAGACAACTTTTCATTAATTTCCTTTTTCTTATATTTAAATTGGCAACATAATTTGAATTTATTAGTTTATGATTCTTTTGATTGTTGATTCATTTAATTATCTTAAGAATGTGTTTATATAACATCTTAATGTTCTTGATGTCACTCAAGTATTTATTAATTGCCGAACCAATTTATTCTTCTTCATTTATTTTGTTTATTTTTTTGTGCATCATGAAAATGTTAATTATGATATTTTACAGTATTGTTTCGAGTTTAAAATATTCTGATATAAAATATGTGTTTGTATTACTCAAAGTGAGATACCATTGCTATGTGCAGTAATTTTTGTGCCAGTCAGATTTTATGGTCAATTCCGAATAAGACTAGTATTAGTAGTTTTTTTATTCCCTGTATGCATTAAGTAACCAAATAAATCAACAACATGAATAACATTTATTTTTAAGTGATTTTCTCGAAAAAAAGCTTATACTACATGTATCTTTTTAGTATGTGTTTATATATCCATTTTAATACCGATTCCATCCAGATTAACAAAAATCTAGATTAAACAAAACCATATTTTAAATCTTCAAAAAGTATTATGATATGTTTTATCAGTCTGCAAGATTTGAAGTTTCTTAGTTTACTGTTTCTAACTTTATAACAAACTCATTTTTTAAATTTTTTTTAAACAATCTTTCCTCTATTAATAACTATAATATACTTATGTACATTTTTTATTGATATTTTTTCTTTGTTATACCATTTGACACTAAAATCTACTTTGTAAAATTTTATGTATCTTAATTTGTGCCTGGGAATAAAGAAAATAAAAATTGCATTTTTTTAATGTAACAAGTGATAGTAAAAAATGCTTTATGTTAATTTAGTTATAGAAGTTCTTAGCATTACAGTTATTTATGAAGCTGTATTGTTAATTGTAACTTGTGATGAATACTGTGATTAATCTAACTTCTTTTAATAGTTATGTTATGTAACTTTTTTTATGTAGACTAATATTGTTTTTTAAATTTAATTTGCTTAAAAACAAATATTATAAATTTAAAACAAAAATAAATAAATTGTGGTAATTAACTTTTAATTAATATTTTATTTATAATTTTTTTTTTTTTCAATAGTGGTCTGCAAATTTTCATTCAAAGTTAATATAACTTTTATTTGTTCATATACTGCGGATAGTCACATGAGCTCTAATTATTCTTATAATTGTTTTGTCTCTTATATTTTCAAACAGAGCTTGCTATATATTTTATTGTGTGCACATATCCTATAATTATTGTAACGAATTTTATTAAGATTCTTTTATATAATCTTTTTCTTGTCATTGGAATTCATGACTTATATTTTGGTATTTCTTTTTGCTATATCAGGAATGGGTGACCTGATCATATAGACCTAAAGATGTAGCTTTTTGATTGAAATGATTAATATATTGCTGTTTCTGCTGAAGATTTTCCTATAACATCTAAATTATGAAGTGCTTAATTGCATGTGAAAAGGTCTCCCATACATGTAAACCATGTGGAGGTAAAATATTGTTTTTTAAAAAAATGTGGGAAATTTTTAGAGCAATAAATAAATTAGAAATTATATTAAAACATTAAAATGAGTTGATCAAGTTTTCAGTTCTCATTAAGAATAAATGCTTATAATAATAAGTCTGCTAAACTAGATTTTGAACAGATTACTTCTCGTGTGCAAATTTGGCACAGCTTGTCCTTTTTGGATCTTGCGCCATAAAACCCAACCAATCTCATGTGCAAAAGTGATTATAGTTCAACCAGTCAAATTATGTTTAAATAGAAAGTAATAAGTTTTTTTAATATTTAATGAGTTGTCAACAAATTACTTTTCATTAATAACATAGATTAATTAATATAATTGCATTACATATAATAATTGTAATTAAGTCATTATTTTCATAAAATGTATTACCCAACTGTTAACATTGGAAGGGATGATATATTTTAATGATTTTTTTCATGTTAAGAATCAATATAAGGTAATCTTTTCTCTTTATTCCTAGAAATTAACTTGCAATTTGTTTGGTAAAGGATTATAAAAAAAAAAAGTTGTTGTAAAATTATATTTTAATGGTAACTTACTGAGTCGGCATAGTAGTAATGCTTCATGCTCCCAAAACATAGATCTGAAGTTCTGTCCTCAGGTTGAGAAGGATTAGTGGGTTGATAAAACTGAATACCCAGTATGCTTGGGAACTAAACACTAGGGGTTTCATGTTACTCAGACCACCTGACCTGGACATATGCTTTGCATCCCAGGGTCCTTAATCAGGAAAACAAATACGGGCAGTGTAGGCTTTGGCTGCCATGGCACTGAGTTTAATCTAGGTTACTCGGTGGATGTACATTAATTATGAAAATTAATTCTTAAAATCACAAAGAAATTTTAAAAATTTAAAGAAGAATGATCAAAGAAAAAACTTGTGTAACAAAAATAAGTTTGCGTTCTATTTTATTGGATTATTTTGCCATATTTTTTAATAATTACCTCATTTTGAAATAGGATTGTGTACCTAATAGTTTAATAGTTAGTTCAACAGTTCATGGCTTCAACACACCTCAAGTTTGGTTTCATTTTCCAAAATTTATTAGGCATCAAACTTTTCTTTGTGAGCAAAAAATGACTATAAAGTGCCTAAACAATTCAAATTTTAAAAAATTAATATTATCTTATTTTTCTTTGTTTATTTTATAAACTAAGGAAATAATAAAATAATTTTTCAAATTTGCTTGTTACTCACGCATTTTTTTTTAATTAATCAATTCTAATTTTAATTATAATTTGCTAACAATTAACATCCTGGGTAGCACTCAACATTTTGTATCAACAGATATTTTGACTCTGTATTATTTAGCTGTTGAAGCATTATTTTACCATTTATCACTAAAATGAGAATTTAAAAACTAAGAAATAGCTACCTATAGAAAATTTAATATATTTTAAATTAAAATGTATATAGAATAACCTATTTTTCAAAGAAATTTGAATGATCAAGTTAGGGTATGAGAATTCATTAATCATTTCCTTATCAGGGTATTTTTGTTTATTTTGTAAACTTTTTGATAATAAATGTGAAAAAATATAAATTTTAATTTTTAATATTTTCTGTTATGTATTCAGAAGTAAATGAAAATTCTGTCATAAATTACACTTTTTTCATGTTTTGTTGCATTGTGCTTATAAGACATTTTTGTAATTATTTCGATATTGTTGATAAAAGTAATTTTATTTAAATAAATATAAATAATTTTTTAATAAAATTAATTCTGTTAAAAAATTACTTAAATTTCTTTTTTGGGATTAGCAACATTGCCTTTCTTGGTTGCTTCAGTATTTCTTTAGTATAACTGCCAACAATATAACTGTTTTGGATGCAATCTTCACTTTAAATATGATATTTTTCTGGGTTTATAATTTATTTTAAACAGTATCGCCTAGATTTATTGTGCTTTTATAGATAGTTTTAACATATTTTAGTATTTATTTATTTGAAAGATTTAACTACATAATAAAACATCGTTAGTAAATGCCATTTTCTAACTATGGCAACCTATGCTTTAATCTTGATTTCAATTAGAGCTAATTTAAAGTTGACTATTTGAAATGGGTTTTCAATTATGAATGTTATTATTTGAATAATACCATAATTAAAATAATAAAGCAAAAAATAAAACTAAAGTGTTTTGAAAAATACTGATTTTTTTTTATTTTTGAAAAAAAAAGTAAATAAGAAAAAAGTTTAAGGGAATATTTACAGAAAGAGTTTATATTTGTTGAAATTAGCGTTCTTTAATGAAATTTATTCCATAATTGATACTTTGCCAAATCGATATATGATATTTCCATATAACAAATTGATAAAATATGAAGTCTTTTATCAACATTTTTAATATTTTAAATACGGTTTTTGTTTATTTTTTATATGTATGAAATTTGTTCTGAATATATATAGTTATGTATTAAATAAATACAGCTTTAGAATTAAAATTTTGAAAGTGGAGTTAATTGATTTGGCAAGTAAACCATATGTATCTAAAAATTTATTTTGCTTGGAAATTTTATTGACTATTTCTTTAATATTATTGATTAATTTAAAAAATTTAATATAAAAGTCAAATTTATTTTCATTCACTTTAAATCAAAATAAAATTTTAAAGGCATAATTTTTTGAGTTTTGATTCTTTTGTACCGTTAAATTATAATAGAAAGATTTTCAACATTCATTATATTCAAATGATGAGCTTTTAAAAATGTCGAGAATTGAGGACATTAAGTGTATTATAACAACATTAAAAAGTTTTTCAAAAAATATTTGTCATTAATGGATACTGTTATTTTTATGTTAAATGCAATTGTAACATAGTGCTTAATAAAAGCTTAGCTAGGATTTCAGCGATTTACTTAAATTATGTTAAAAACTTATATATTTGTTAACAAGATGTTTAAATTTTCTATACAGTAACATTAGAAATACCTATTATTATTTTTTTTTTAAATTAAACTATTTTTAAAACAATACTTGAATTTGTCGTGCACTAAATTTGATTATAAAAGAAATCAGTATTGTAAAATATTAAAAGCTAAATAGTTTTAATACCTGTAATTTGCATAATGTACATTGTGTTATAATTCTTGCAGCAATGTTATTTCCTTATTACAAGTTTTTGAAATAGTAATCATTCATCTATATATTTTTCTGAACTAAATTTTCTATTGTATCATCCTAATTTGCAAGAAATTTATAAGTTAGAGAGTGTGTTGTAATAGTTTAAGTAGTTAAAATATTTTTCATTATTTACTTGATAAAAGAAAATCATTTGTAAAAATAGTAGTCGCAGAATCTAATTGTTTCTGTAATAAAATCCTGGTGTTTATATTATCCGGTTATAAAAAAAATACTGGTGTTTATATCATTGAATTTTACTCTTGTTAAATACTTTGTTAATGTTTTGTACAGAATTTTTTTTTTTTTATTACATTTAGCTTACAAATGTTTGAGAAAATCTGCAGACTAGAATTTATGAATAATTTATATTTTATCAATATTTTTTTTTTCTGAATCGTTCAGCCCTGTGTATTTTATTAATGATATTATATGATTAGTGAAATATTTTTTATTAGTTTTGACTTCTTGTGTATAAGAAAGATAAAGTATTTTGCTGTGAAATGTGTGAAAAATGTTTGTTTTAAAACATGAACCATGCAGTAGCATTGTACAGCTTTTAAGGTATCCTATTTTCACTAGTCGTGATTCTTATGAGTATTGTGTGAAAAGTGTAGATAAATGATTCCTTATTTGGATGTGAAGTGATGCGTGTTTTACATTGTCAAAGTTCTTTGTAGCTCCTCATGTTGGAGAGGCAGAATTTTACAATTTAGAGTGGAAATTTTTATAATTTCAAATATTTTTATGTTATGTTTTTATAATAAAATGGCAAGATTCATTGTTGTCTGAATTATTTATTATTAGATTTAATAATTACATTTAACTATAAATTATTCAAAATAACTCTATTAATATCAATTAATCTTAGAGATATTTTTTGTGGTTTAGCATTTTTTTTAAAGACTTAAATTTTAAAAAGATTTTTTCTAACATGAATTTTATTTTTATGTAAATATATGTGCCTGTACACACATTCTATTATTTGAAAAAAATCATACAAAGAATTAAACAGTATTAATGTATTTTGGATCATGAACAGCCAACATGATCTAAATGCTATAATAAATTTAAAGTGGCATATTTTTTTATTATGTTACTGAAGATACCTTTTACATTTAATAGATATTTTGGATATTAAAAAAAAAATCATCTCTTTAGTGAACTTATAAAATTCAAATCACATTAGAGACAAAAAATTGGATATGGGCTATCGTGCCATAAAGTTTAAGATATAAAATTGAATTTAATAATTTTTCCAAATGTGATTTAAAGGTGTTTCTATTGTTGACATTATATACATTTTACAAATCTTAGCTCCATACAATTTCATTCTGATTGTAATATTTTTTTATTGATGATGCAATTATTTTCTTTTTCAAAACATTTTAATTTTCTCGAATTCTCCAATAAATTACATGAGAAATACTTTCAGAATTCATATAGATATGATTAATAATTTGAATTTTATCAGATCAGTTGATTCTGAGGGTTTGAATAGATCGGGTTGGATGAGCGACAATTGTTTTATCTACACTGCTGGCTATCCAAAACACCAAGAAAAGTCAAACCAGAGCAAAATTTATTTTGGCTAATAACATATATAAATTTTTTTAAAAATTAGTCTCTTGTGAAGTGTAGAAATAATTGTTAAAACGACCTTCTTATATTGTTGGCTATAACAGCTGCCACACCCCGCAGTATAGAATGAAAAAGACTGGAAGTATTCTTGACATTCAAAGTATTAGACTTGACTTGAGGTATAACATTTATGCGGCTTCCATATATTGCTAAAGTTAGTGGTCTATACAGCACCTGTTGTGAAAGCAAGGACTACATATTTTCAATTGGAGAACCAGCAATTCAATCTGATGAGTGAAGAACTCTTGATGAGATTGAATTCCGTACATTTCCCGTATGGCCTCTCATTAAACTGTTAGAATATGGCTGTTGGCAAGCCCTAAATATATGATAAGACCACACGTGTGTTAAAACACTTTAAAGATGTAGTGTTAGCTGTTCAATGTACTACTAAAGTGCACCAGAAGAATAGGAAAATATAATCCAAACCACCTTAAACTTTGATATCCGATGCAGGACCATTCCGTTGTTTATGCGTTCGTCGTTCATTGCCGGCGCAAACGCTTGCTGTTTTGAGACAAGGATAAATTAAAGAATAGACGTCTCTGAAGAATGGCATTTCACTCAGCTGCAAACTACGTCAAATGATACGAGAGTATGTATCGAATGTCGTGTAACAGACTAAATTAATAGTGCTATGGTTCGTGATTCAGTCGAGGGATCCACTTCTGCCATACACACAATTTGCCTATTATGTGCATTGATTGGTGCAACGGATAGATGCGATTGGTCTCCTCATGCATCCAGTAATTACAGATCCACGTCACAATTGCTTGATTTTGTCCAACACGGATCATTGATTTCTCTGAGGAATTATCAAAGGCAATCTTTTCCACCGTCGAGCTCAGAACAGAAAGGCGCCAAAGTCTTCCAAAAGACATAATTAAAAGCTTATAACCTTAGGGGGAAAAATTAAGCGAAAACAATTTTCATACTTCAAGTTGCCCATCTCTCTTTATATAGAGCTTCCAGGTGGCACTATAGTAGCCTATTATGTGCGCATGATTTTACATATCGAATCGAAATTTGTGTTACGCTTTAATACATTACATATAAAAAAAATTATGTTTGTAAAATTCCATTTTATGTAAAAATTCTAAATATATCTCAGTTTAAAAAAATTATAAGATTTTATTCTAAGCGATTTTTGTATTACGCAAGAATAAAAGAAACGTGTGCAATTATTTCAAGAACGAATTTATTATGATATAAAAGCTGTGATGGTACTTTTTCAAGTTCATACAGTATCCTTATACTGCCATGCACACAGTATACTATGGTTTCACTATATTTTAGTTGCTTGTAATAAGAAATTTGAATTGTGACACGATTATTCACATTTTTAGTTTTCCTATTTATTAGCTTAAATATCACTAGTCATTTTTCTTTTTAAATTTTCTTAACTAAAAATCTTATTGCGTGCGTCTACAGAATTTTCATGCCTCTTCGATAGTAGATTGTAAACTGTCGACTCGTCGGAATGTGATGGGATTAGTATTAGGATCAAATACAATTTGAAATTTTTAATTATTCAAATTATTTAATTCTCAATTGTAAAATAAGTAATTCAAAATTAATTTTTTACTATTAAAAATTATTAATATAAACATGTGTGAAAAGTTAAATATATTCTGTTTGTTTCACTACTAACAGAAGCATTCAAAAAATGTTTGTATGGAATGCACCTATAAAGAAAGAAAATTTACACCGTAAAAGAAAATTCTAATGTTGATAATGGAAAATTTTATTATTCTCTGAAATACGTGAAGGTATTTTACCCCTACAGATGATTTAAACTAACAGCTCACAAAGCATGGGCAAATTTCATTTAATGAATTTCGACAATTGATGCGCTGACGAAAAATATCGCCACATCATATGACGGTTCCACGATTGTTGAGTATTTCACAGATTTCCACCACCGTTTTTCCCTTGATGCTGTTAGCAAGAGCATCAATGACGAGATTTCTGAGACCATTCAAGTTGAAGAAACTGGCGACATTAAGCAAATCAAAAAGAACGTCACGGTCAACGTCGACGAATCTGTTGTCCCATTCGTTCACGCTGAGCAGAGAAACTGGTAAGTCATGGGTAACTTCCGGTGGGTCATCTACATGATGTTCCATCCACTCAATAGTCTTTTTCAGAATCGCAGATCGATATTTTTTCACTGGGAAAACATCATCCACATTGATGTCGAAGCCCAGTTGTCTTTGCAAAGCAAAGAAGAGATTGAATTTATTGGCTACTTTCTGACTGATCTCCAAAATCACTTCATCGCCACATTTCAGTTTCAGATTTGGCATCTTTTTCACAACAAATAACACTGCAAATAGATAAGAGGAAAAATATACAAGCAATTTATTAAAAACAGTAATAGAAAGGGTTCATCATGGTCTAATAGTAAGCCAGTGCTCTTCATGGCGGAAGGTCCATGGTTCGATAATAGTGATTGTTTAAACAACGGAAAATGGCACAGCCCAAGAGCTGAGAGTTATTATAAGACTTCTGCACAAAATTCTGCTTTTCGGGAGGATTTTTCACAGCATTAATGAAGTCTACGTGTCTGAACACATAGGTGATTAGATTTAATACATGATTGTCTAAAGCAATGATTCTCAACCTTTTCTAGTCGCGACACACTTAACGATTTTAAAATTTGCACGAAGAAAAATATTTAAAAATTGTTTACTTACTTATAATCCACTGTGTACAATAGTTTAAGATAATCTTGAATGTAAAATACAATATGTTTTACAAAAACAACAGTGCTTTTATAAAGCCCTTCACGCATTTGCCCGATACGGGCGAAAGTTAACGGCAAATTTGCACATACCCGTATCTCACACGATTGCTTATATCTCCGGTTATTTTATTTCTAATTTCCGTCTGAGATCTCTGTTCCAGTAAAAATAGACTAGATTATAATTAAACTCATTTAACATTGATGACACATGGATAATTTTTTTACTAATTTATTCATGAAAAACTCTTGTTTTAATGGGTAAAGGGATTATTTGTAGTTTAATAAGAAATTTAAGTTTTATCTTTTCTGATAATTCAAATATTTTGTCCTAAAATGATGACATTACTACTCTCGTACAGTCTTCTGCATTTAACATTCATTATCTTTTTTTCGTTTTTATGTTAGTTAATACTGAAAATCCGAATTCACACAAATACGATTTATAAAATTGTAGTTGTAGATACTAAAAACACTTGAAATTTCTTCACATGGGGCAAATATTTCGGTCTATGAAAGGTCATAGTTATAGAAGATAAAAAAAAAAGAACAATTTTTAACTGTAAAAAAATGGTACTTAACTGCAAAATCACTTTCTTTTACAATGTACTTTTCTTGATTTAAATAAACTTTACTCGCCATAAATAAGCATTACAACTATTGTTGACATTTCTAAAATTTGGCGGCACACAAAAGTGTCGTGACACAGTGGTTGAGAATCATTAGTCTAAAGAAAGACAAGCTGCTAAGTTTGTTTCACGAGAGGAAGCTCACAGCTGGTTGGTTGGTTGGGTTTTGTGGTGCAAGGTCCAAAAAGGACAAGATGCGCCAGGAAGCTCACACATTAACCCCGAGTGATGTGCATACCAAAATGCAGAATTCAAATAATCAAGAGCTAAATTTCAGCCAAAATTAGAGATCCAATTTTAGCCACTCAGATAAAATTATACTTTATATTACCTAAAATTATTATTATTATTATTATATCAGGTAAAATTACGAAAATTATACTGAGTTGATTCACCACTGCATTACCACTTTTCGACCATGAGTTTGTTACAGTGATTAGTGATTGCATTTTCTTCAGAGATAGTTCTGCCTTCTACAGGAGAAAGTCAAGCACAATAAAGTAAAGAAATTTTTAAAAAATAGAGTGATTTGATGTTGAATTCCTAACATCCACGTATTGTTTACTATGAGGAATCTACAGGTAATGGAAAGTTTAGTTTGGTTTGTTTCTCATACAATGGTTACGATTTGCACACAAGACCTAATTAGACAACGACCAAGTTTGAAAGAGATTCTGATCGACTACAAACATTTGTACCTGATGTATCATTTAAACTTGGAAACTGATGAATTGAAGGGTAGAACTCAAAACATTCAGATACCAGAATTGAAAACGCCCAGTCGTATTCACGTGTATAAAGTGGATTCAAAAAATTTTCGTAAGTCTCTACTCTCATTTATTGCAACTGAGAATACAAAAAGAAAAATTATCCAGTAAATAAAAAAAAAATGACCTACGGTTTAAAGTGAATTCTAAACCATTATGAACAGCCATATTTAAGGTGGGGTTTGAACAGATGAATTGAAGACCAGAGCACTTATTCAGCTTCCCAAGGTAAGAAACAAGGAACACTTCCGAGAACTCACTCTGACATACGTGCACGTAGAGAGAAGAAACACAGCATCCAAATCCATTTATTCAATTAAAAGCAAATCCTCACCAAGGAGCGTGATGCTACCTCTAAACTTGCGATGAGCCTAAGTTAAAACTACTCATAAAAACGTGATGAAAATATAAAAAGTGTCTAACTAGTATCTCTTACAAATTCTGTAGAACAATCTTAGCAACTTGATACTTGTTTTTTTGAGCTCTCCAATTTTTATTTCAAGAGTATTTATAATGAATAGATTTTCAATTGATGGTTTTTGCCTTATCTCTGAAAGGACATTTTTCCCTCAAAAACTTCGATTTTCTCTGTCTACAATCATTTTTCCCCATGCGAAGTTTCATAACAACAACAACAACCTATGGATTCTGAACTTAACAATTCTCAGCGGTCTTTTATTTTACATACAAGCCAGGTTTGATTAGTCTATTGCTCAACAGTCATCTTTTGCACTCGAGGGCTGATTAGACCAGAACATACAGTTTAAAGTGGATTAAGCACCACAACATGCATCCATGCTCTTAGGAGGATTCAAATCCACGAACTCTTGAACCGAATGTTAGATATTTAATCATTCGGCTGCCAGCTCAGCCTTCCATTTTTATTCCTATGGTGATTGGTTTGATTTGTCGCTCAACGGTCATTTTCTGCAAAGGCAAATTAGACAGAGAGCTACAGCTTACAGTGGATTACGAACCACAACAATATCCACACCCAAGGTGGGATTCGAACCTATGCATTTCTGTAAACCGATAATAAATGCATTTTTTTCTTCGATTCCAAGAAATCAATGTATTGAGACCTATAATCTTTTGGAATATCGTTATATATGAGTGTATTCATGTTAAATTCTTTTAGACTCCTAAAATTGCGATATTATATTGTCGAAAATTAGACACTATTTTATGAATTATTCATAAAATAACTAATTAATTTAAAATTATAATCATGTTTAAGTCTGAAAATGTTTTGCCCTTTTTCAATGGATTTCCAAATTTGTGCTGTTCGTCATACGGAGAATAGCAAGATAGAAGTCCATTCCACAAAAGAAAGGGCAAGCATATCCAGAGGCTATTAAGGCCAAAATATTGGTCTTTAAGCATTCAACACTTGCTGCTGTAAAAATAATGTCCTTTAAGAATCCCCCAAAAAAGAACTATGGTATTATATCAGTTGATCTAGGTGGCCAAGAATCTGGGAACAATCCATCTTTCTAGAAAATGGTAGTTTAAGGAATTACGAATGATGATACCAAAATCATTATTTCCATTTTTCTCAATTTGCCATCGAATAAAATATTCCAATTAAAAAAAATGTCGAAACAAATCAGAAGTAAACGTATCATAGAATTATAACCTTGGCCAAAAGCGAAAGTGGAATAAAAAAAATCATACAACTCTAATAATACTGGCACGAGTGACAGGGAATCAGAAAAAAAAAATAATAAAAAATAACACGGGAAGGCGATATTTTTACAGAAGCTATAATATTAATCTTAAAATTGGAATTAGAAATTTTCTAGGCAATCATTTATTATAATTGAAAATGAGTCCTATATATTTTTTATGTATAAATGCCATTTCCATTATTTTAATGAATTATTAAACATCAAAATGCCCAACAATTAAAACTTGTATAATATCTAACTCGGGCATATTTCAAACATTCTATTGTCTCGAGTGGCTAGTTTTAAAGTTGTTTTTGCCTAAACACATTCAAATTAAAACTTGAATTTTGAGCTAAGATTCTAAAGTTGGAATTCAAAAATCTGGAATAAAAAAATTTAAGTGAAAATTAATCCAAAACTGAAGTTGTATTTTTAGCATAATAGGTTTATAATAAATTATTTTTGAATACATTTTTGCGGAACTTTTTGGATTGAAAATATGTGGTTTTATTAGCATGAATTGGGTGAACTTTTTCATTAGTAAATTAAATACGATTAAAAATTTTTTTAAATAGATTGAACATTTAATACGAGAAAGTTTGAACATTGTGATTAAAATCAAAACATGTTATTAGTTGTTATTAAATGTAAACATATTTATCTTTGTCAATAATGAACAAATTTCAATTAAAAAATTCTTTAGAAAAGAGCATTAAAGCAATTTACATTAGAATTTCCAATAAAATTTTATGTAAAAATAAAGAATTCTTTTAAGAGTTATTTAGATTAATATTTTAGTAAAAGAGTTTAAAAAAAAGGTCAAAAAGTCTGGTCAAAAATACTTACATTTAATGTTGTAATATGTCTTGACTTAGCAATAGTGTTAACAATAACAATCTTGATTATCACGTCAAAATGACGGATGATTCTCTAAGAAATAAGGGAATTCAGAACAGAAGCTCTTAAAACTCCGCAATTATAGCAAGCTTAAGAATTGCTAATTTTTTTTTTCTCCGAAACAGAATATCTATTGTTCCAGGTTGGTAACTTGTTAATTTGTTCATTGCGATACGTTTTCGGTTGCCAACTTCTATCAACCGAATTCGCCAGTCAAGTCTCGAAATTCTGAACGAATTCTAGTGACGTGCTCGACATCTGAGTTAGTACTTACTTCTCCACACCATACCAACGAAAGGACACTGGACCTTGCATAATTTCTAAGCTTCATAGGCATAATATATCTGGTTAAGGCACAGACCTACATGAAAAATATCTTCATAAAATATTTTTATGAATGTTAATTAATCGTAACCTGACGTTTCACATAGCGAACATTTAAATTGGTATTGTGCTGAATGATGAAAAAGTTAAGGCAAATTATTTCGAGATCGAATATGGCTAAAGCGAGCATTATGATTACATGTTTCCAAAGACAAAGACAAAAAAAAAAAAAAAAAAAAAAAAAAAAATCTAAATGTAGACTTATCCGTTCCGTAAAGAAAATCACCAAAAACAATTAATCGCCAAATATCGAATGGTGTATTATGTATTTTAAACTAAGATAGGCGTGCTGCTGTATAATCTTTTCCCCTCATTTTTGAATTTGGCTAGTCTTTTGGCGAAATTTACATTTTTCTGATAACCTAGATTTCCTATTCGTGAAAAAGATAAAGAATACCAGGGATATTCAACAATATTCTATTTTGACATCCTTAGATTATACGTCAGCTTGGCTACATTGTTTAATCGAAAAAATATTTCAAAATACACTAAGTGGATTATGAAGCACCTGTGCCCTACTTTCTTTTTTTTCTAATTCTAAGCTCGAGAAAAGAATATTTTAAGACTATTGTCTTTTAATAATTTCGTTATAAAACAGCAGTTACTAACTGAAAAATAAAATATCAAAATATTTTTAAATTTATATTCTTCACAAGGATTACGCGCAATCACAAAACACGTTCGGCAAAATAATACTTTTGTTTTGATGTTCCTTTTATGCTCCACATCAGAAATAATATATTCAGTATTTTTGGGTGTGGCAGCTAATTGTTTATTTCGTTTCTCAGTGTGATTTACTCTATCGCTAAAACATAGAATTCAATTTCTCTTTCCCAAAACAAAATAACTCGCAATGAGTTCTTGTCATTTCTTTCATCGAATTTGTTCTCTCGGCATTCTATATTCAAATCAGCCTTAGCTAAGCATTTAAAGCAACGACTTTCTCTTTTTCATTTAACTTTTTTTTTTTAAAAGAGCCACAATTTATTGTGTGTGAATCATATTTCTTAAAACAAAAACAGTTTTTTTTTTTTCTTTATGACATTTGTTAAAGTTTCTTGTTTAGCGCATAATTCCTTTTAAAGAGCTTTCATTTGTTAAACGTTATTTTGGCTTTCGTTAGCTGCAATTTTTATTCCATGAATTCTAATTGTATTTTGATGAACTTCATCAATTCATTGACAATAAATTGATTTTAAAATTGTTTATTTTTACTATATATCCCAAACTAATATCTATTGGTAATAATTTCAGGAGATAATGTATGGAGAAAAAAAAAAAGCTGTCTGTATGAACCAGAAGCGATTTTCAAGCGTACTAGGAAATGAAAATTAACCTCCTGTTCAACTAACAAATTTCGAAATGCTCTTAAATTAATTAGAATTTTTCACGGATTCTTAATTAGGGAATTGTTAATTGACAATTACAAGTTCCTCCCATCCAAACTTACAGGAATTAATTTTAAGCACTTGTTGTGTAAATAGATAGTTGAACAAAAT
>JAPDSC010013946.1:0-15341 GCA_026290005.1 Latrodectus geometricus | reverse complement strand
TAACAGTATATTATCATAAACCGTGCACTGTCGCTTTCAAATTATATGTCTAAAACAATTTTTGTCATAAAGCAATTAAAGAAAAAGAATAACATCAAAGGTCTATAAAATTTGTATTTAAAAAAACAAGATATATACGATTATTTTTAAGGATCGTTTATGAGATTATATCTATTTATTGCTTGTTTTTTGTAAACAATGATTTTTTGCATTGGTTGCATTTTTTACTTATCTAAGTAAAAGATATCAATATGAAAATATATTTTTTTTATTTCTTCATGCAAAATCTTTTTTTTTACGTAAGTTCAATCTATCAAATAATATTAATAATAAAATCAGAATAAAACTATGAAATGTATAATTTGTATTTATTTGATAAAATTTTTTTAAAAAATATTTTATTCTTAAAATTAAATAATGGTTTATATGGTTTATAATAAAGTCATCATTTAACTTTAAGAATGAAGTATCTATCAATACATAAGTTTACAATCAAATGAAAGGAAAATTTTAATTTCCTATTATATGTTTAATATTATATAAAAATCAAAATTTGGATAAATACAAATATATTTTTTATAAAATACATTTTAATTTTTTGCTTAAGACACAATTTCTTCCAACCATTTTAACAAAGCCATTAAAGCAAATTATTATATTTTTGCTGATTCATTCGAAACAAACATTAAATGCATAAAAATTCTATTCTTATCTAAATAAAACAAGAGGAATTATTCTTAGCCAATAAAAACGAATACAATAAAAGGAAAGAAACTAAAGGAGAGGCATTATTCAAACGTCATTTTCTATTGTCTAAAAGATACCTCTTCTAAGCTAAATAAAATTCAAAAAATATCTTTCTTTATATTTTTCTGTTTATTTTTTAAATACTTCTAAGAAGTATTTTCTTGAGGCTGGATGTCAAAATATTTATTTTGATTTGTAAAATCAGTGTGTCTTGCAGTTTAAATAAATAATTCTTTTTGGTTTAATAATATCATTGAGTGAAGCTTAGCAATTCATTGAACTTAATACTAAAGGGTTATAATTTAATTCTAAAATTTTAACAATAATACCTTTGCTAGTTTCTGTATTTTAAGCGTAAAACTACATACATTTTTTTCGAAAGTAATACAATCATTTCATTATTAAAACAAATAAATAAACATGAAATGTTTTTGTGGCATTATACAGGATTAAACATAATATATTTAAATGCTAAAAATAAAAAAAAAATACAGCATTGGAAAAGTATTGCAAGTATTTTAAATAAAAGAAAATTTTGTGAAATCTAAATACAGGATTTAATTTTCATGATAGAACATTTGTGTTATATACGAGGGAAATAATAATTTCATTTTAAGAAATTATTTTTAAAGAACTTAAAATATCACTTGATAATCATATTTTCTATTGATAATCATATTTGAACTCTTCAAACATAAGTGTCACATCTTCGTTTCTCTTCCCTTATAATTAAGTTATACGTTTAGTTGTATTATTTTTATTATAAATTAATTCTATAAAATATTTATTTATATCCTACCTTGATAAAAATGTTGTTGATTTAAAAGATTGTTTTTATTATTTGAACAACTTGTTGCAGTTGGGTGAATATTTTTATGTCCTAATAATTTTCACACAGAACACACACACACACACACACACACAATATTTCTATTTTCTTTAATAATCGAAGATTATTTAAAACCTCAATATTAGCTTATTACGTTGTAGAGAATTTTCGACGGTATTTAAAATTAAAAAAGGTTTTAATAAGTAAAACATTTTTGTTAGACAACAAACATCAACCAACTAAAGTAAATCCGTAGAATAAAAATTTTAAAATAAATGTAAGTTACTAATTTGAGTTTAACCGAAAGTAAATACTTGTATTTACTTTCGGTTAAACTCTTATGAAATTTAAAATATTAAGTTAGGTTCAATTATTCATCACATAATAAAATCATCGCATTGGTTCTGAAATCAGCTTCAAAGCCATAAATCAATATGCATACTTCGCAAAAATTTTAAATTCAAGTACTTACTTAAAATAACATTTGTTTTTTTTTTCTTTAAATTTAATAGATAAATAATAAATTTCAGAAAAAATACATTTCTTTGATTATCAATTACTTTTGGCAGATTCCTTTCGACTTGAATAAAGTATTAAGTTATTATACTTTTATATATTCAATGAATAATTCATCAAACCAACCAAGCGAAAAGTAGAAAAATAATTGCATTCACTACTAAGCATCACAATAATTTTTTTTTTTGCCACAATAATTATTAGCAGAAAAAGTTTCCCCACTTTTATTATAATTCCAGATATATTTTGAAAAAATATCCATACATATAAAATTGTTGAAAGATCCGTATATAAAATCAGTATATTTTTATTCACATTTTCAAAGAAGAGAAAAAATACTTTCCAAGTGAAAAATGATGGGAAAAGGATATAATGATGGATAAAAGCCCAAATATCTAGCATAAGTAAATCTCTTATGTGGTATAAAGAAAAACCAGCTTTTGAATGAGTTTTGTCAGGGATAAAAGACATAAAATGTTATAATATACTAGTTTTTGAAATTTGCTTTTGACATACAATATTATTTACAAGGCAATGTGTATCAACAACAATATTTACAAGGCAATGTGTATCACAATAATATTTACTAGACATTGCCTTATCTAGATAATGTTATTTCATGATACTCTTGTATTTAAATGATACTCATTTATTTATTAATATTTATTCAATTTACGTTAATAATTTATTTTTATTTAATTTAATTAAAATTTTAAGTAGATTTCTGTCTAGAGAATCAATTAAACATTTTCGAATAGATAATATTGCTTTTATCTTTGCTTCAGTTGAAGAAAGAGATCTAGACCTTGTGTTTCATATTCTACTTGCACGTCGTTTGATGCAAACATTGGGAAATCTTTCTTGGTTTTCTTCCTTGTGATATCGGTATACAGCCAATTCTTAAATACAAAACCTTGTAATTGTTAAAGAGCATTCTTTTGAACTGAAATAACTTTAAGATGCCTATTATGTGGTGGTTTCAAATTTTATTCTAATTCTTTTTTTGATGTTTATAAGTGATAAGAACATTAAAATTAATTCTTTTTATAATTCTTTGCAATTCAGTTTTAATTCAAATCATTAGAAAAATATAAGTATGTGTATCTTATAATAAATGATGAACAAATATCTTTAACAAATACTTTATAAAGAACATTAATGTTTTAATGAATTTAGAGATTAAGTCTCGAACAAATATCTAATTCGAGACTTAAACTCTAACTCCATTTAAACATTAAAGTTTTAAAAATTTAAATAATTTTTGTTAAAATTGAAAAACTAGAGAAATTAAACCGAATGTTTTAAGATTAATACTAAATAAAAAAAGAAGAAAAAGAAAATCTAATTACTATTTATTCTTTGCAGTGATTAAAAGATATTATTATTTTTTCAATTTTTGTCTCAGTACATAAGATTATTTACCTCATTCCCATCACATTTCTATAATGGGGGGATTTTTCTAAGCGAAAAACGAAAATAAGATTTCAGAATAAAAAACTGCTCTCAGTTTTCAATTACGAAACAATTTAGAATGCTATCTTAATCTGAGTCAAGCAATAGATTATTTCACCGTCTTGAAGAGATACTTTACGCAATTTTTCTTTTTAAAATAATAAAAATGGGATTTAAAAATGATATCCAATTAAATAGTTAAATTTCTAAAATGTTAATTGTTCGTTTTAATAATTATAACTGATACATATTTTTGGCAAAAGTTTTCATCAATATATATTTTAAAGTTACAAAGAAAATAAATTGTTTTTATTGATAATAACGATTATGAGGATTGATAATAACGATTATGAGGATTACAAAATAACGCTTATGAGGATTTTTATTGTTGGCTGTTTCTTTCGAGTTGTTGCCAGCAAGATTATTGGAAAAACTAATCGATGGGGAGAGATTATTAAATTATTCTATTAGAACAATAATGAGTTTAATAAGTATTGTTAAGTAAAATATATTTTTGTGGTCAATTACCCTGAATAACAATCGAATAAAAACAAACATAAATTTAAGAGTAAAAATTGAAATTATGATAGAATCAAGTCGACATTATTTGAGTAAAAATTATTTTGTTCCATAAAACATTATAATGGATGTAACTTAAGTATTATCGAAACAATTTCATCAAATATAATACTACTTGCAGACTTTGCTAAATTCAGTCTTGGAGATCAAGACTAAAAGATGATTAATCTTACCAATAAATGATTAATTGCATTGTTTGATCTTCCATGTCATTTAACTTTCTTGTTCTTCCGATATGATTTGTCAATTTTTTGTAAGTTCTTTAAGCGAACTATATACTGTCAGTCAAAAATGGTGCCAATTTGCTAAAGCTTCTGTATTGAATACATCTGAGGTCAGAGCCAAGACAGAAAAATAAATTCCTCTGTTTAATAGTAAACAAAAAATAAAGCATTGGTAAAATGAATCCTGTATGCTATGCGCCAATTTTTATTGATCTATAGAATATGCTGGTAACCGACGATATTGTACTTCTTTCAGCATGTCATCTGCTTGTTATCGCACTGTTTGAATATTTTGACAAAAATGCATTCTATGTAAAATATCTTTACTTTTCTGGGTTTTTTTTTACGTAATTTACTTTTCTGTCTTGAAAAACTCTTACAGCTTCTTGTCAGCATATTTAAAATTTACTAGAAAAAAAACTTTCATTTAATATTATTGTAAACATATTCACATAAATGATAAAATATTGTATAAAAACGCATTTGGGATTATTATAATAACAAACCGAATGCGTTAACCAAGACATTTATAAATATATTTAAATAAATAATAACGTATTTAAGTTTTGGTATTTTTCTCAGTAGTATACCTATTTTAAATACCTTTCTTCTGTTAAGATAAAGAATAATTTTCTTTTAAAATAGAAAAATAAAATGTGAGCCCCAAAAATTAAAAAAAATGCTTAAATGTTATATTTAATGTTAGGCTTACATGCTTAAAAGTTGTAAAAATGTATATCATAGTTCTATAAAGATAGGCCATATTTATATTTACTCAATTCCATTTAAACAAAGATGATAAAGACATTCGAAGAAAAAGTTAAAAATACATTTCACAAAACTTATAAAACAAACTTTTCAAAGAACAAATATTTAAAGAGTCTGAAATACAAATAGCTGTAGACTAATAACTTTAAATGATACAAAAAACAAGAGCAACTTTTTTCCGTGAAGGATTTAATGATTCACAGTAAACTTTAGCTTGTTGAATTAATTTTCATAGGAGTTTTATTCATGTATGTGAGCTGTAAAAAAGATTTATTAATATAGAAAAATAAATTTTATCTTATAAATTAATTCTGATTAAATCTTCTTTATTAATTACTTTTGTGATAACTTTGAATCAGTTTAGTTTTAGTTTCATCATACCCTTGAGGGTTAAGTCATTTTTACTAAAATATTTTATTTTCAAATAAATGGGTAAACAATTTTTATATGTTGAACAGATGCCATCCTGCAATAAAATAATCGCCTTTGACATTTTGGGATAAAATAGAATTACCTGATAAATTGAAGTATCCATTAGTCACATGAAAAAGGAAAAATAAAATATTTTGACCCAGAATAACTCTATTAACTAATCGGAAGATGTTTATCTGTGTTCAAAGTAAAGCCCTAAAATATTTTGATTTTTCAATATAAAAAGAAAAAACGTTTTATGAGAATCAAATTCTATGTTGAAAAATTATGTTGACATTCTATTTTATGAAAATCTAATTCAATATTTATACATTTTACGAAAGATGTATAAGATATTTATACCTTTAATCAAATAAAAATTATATTTAACTATTATTTGATTTGCGAAAATTATTATATTTATTTGAATAAAAACAATTTTTCATTTCATTTCTAAAAAATACTTCAATAATCAAGTTTAACACTTTCAAAACGTTTTTTCTAAGACTTTGGATTAGGAAGTAATAAAAAATTTGTAATATATCATAAATGTATGATTCTTTTTATATATAATATTCATTAAATTTGTTCATTAATAGTGAAACTTGAAGGAACTTAATACAAGTTTGTAAAAGAACTTTCAACTGCAGAATATAACACGCAATTGTATTATAAAATATTTACCAACTATTGAATATCAAATTATTATATTAAGAGAATAATTATGAAAAAGTGTTCTTAAAATTTATAATCTATGAATGAAAAAAAATCTAATGATTGTGAAGAAATTACTTGAGCAATTGCACTTAAAATATCTTAAAAATCAAAAAAATCAACAAACTCCTAGTGAAATTTATAAATAACAAAACAATAAGAGTCAAAACAAAAAGTTCAGCATTTTAAAATTTTTCGTAGAAATAAAATATATAATAATAAAGAAATATAACCTGAATCAGATTTTTTAGTTTTTAGTACACTTTTATTTTGAATACAGAAAATCAAATATATTTATAAAATCATGATGGCTTTGAATTATTTAGAAAATATTAAAATAAAAAATTACGAATGATAGAAAAAGGGAAACAAAATTCTGTTTTCAATTATTTTGTGCATATTTTATAAATAAAAGTGAATTTAAAGAGCTTTCGTTTAAAACGCCCATTAATATCATTAGATCTGAATAGCTTATATAATTATGCAATTGATAAATTAATTAAAGATTGGTAATTTTGCAGCTAAAGATTGTTCGCTTTCAGAAGTCAAATATTGAGAACTAAAAATCAATAAATATAATCCTTCTTACGGTTATTCTTATATTGATTTGACTAAAGAAATTAAGTTAAATAAATTAGTTTTAATGAGTATTTTAAGTGGTCCACTTTGTATCTGCTGTTAGTTTTGTAAAAACTTTAAACACAGTGATTAAACAAGAAAAATTAATTGATTTTAAAGAAATTTTTAGTTATTTGAATAATATTAAAAAAATACAAAAAATTAAATAATAAAATGATATTGATTATGGATACTAAGAATTAATATTTCTATTAAGAAAAACTGAAGACAAATTTTGAAAAATAAATTTATTTTACATGTAAAATACTGGACAATTATTGGTTTGAGAGATAACTAGCTTTAACAAAATTCAAGTCAATATTTATTAATTAATTTTATATTACACATGAAGA
The DNA here is from genome assembly GCA_026290005.1 of Latrodectus geometricus. Classification (NCBI taxonomy): domain Eukaryota; kingdom Metazoa; phylum Arthropoda; class Arachnida; order Araneae; family Theridiidae; genus Latrodectus; species Latrodectus geometricus. Next base: position 8,130 of record JAPDSC010013946.1, on the reverse strand, counting down.
TATATTTAATTTAAAGAAATATTGAAGAAATCGAAGTCAGGTGCGTGTGAGATGTTTATTTCCAATTGAAATGCCGAGAAATAAGACACCGAACATCTGAAGATTAGAAATGGTTAATTTGTTTAGATGAAAATCGTATTAGATCTTATTTTGTACTAATAGTGGCGCGAATTTGGTGAGAATATTTTTTTTATATTACTCGCTCTGCATAAGGATGTGGAGAAGGATCATCTCATAGGGCATATTCTACTCATATGAAGATATAAAACAAAAAATTTTAAAAATGTGATTTATCTTTAAAAAATATATTTATTAAATTGAACTTCAAAAATTTCTAAAATAATTTGCATTAATAATTACTTCTACAGTTAGTCCTCAAATTGATAAACCTTTTACATCTCTCTCAAAATTTATCTAACAATAATACATATTTTACATGATTTTTTTCGAAATATTTAAATAAAAAATCAAATATTTACTCAAAATATTTACTGAATTTGTTTATCATTTAAGTAATATAAAATAGTTATGTATTTGACATTCAAAACCATACCAGATTTATTGTGTTCAAAATTAATACATGTTAAATTAAAATCATGTGAAGAATATCAGATTTTTACAATGTTTATAAATAAAGAATTTTAAAAAGTAAAGTTTAAAATATTATACATTTCACAACTTTAAATGATTATTATACATGAAATCTAATAAAATTGAGGTTTTCAGTTTTCTTATAAAAGAAAGATTTTTATTTTATTTAACAAATGAATGAAAGTTATGAATATTTCACTTTTTGTTTAATATAGTACACTTAAGAAAAAAATCTTTTGTTTTTACATACTGTTTCACATTCTTTGCAATCAAATGAAATATTAAAATATATTTTACATTCACAATTATAAATACGAAAAATTTCAACATATATCCAAGATTTTTATTTCCTTTATATAAATATTCAGATACTTTCTTCAATACTTCTTGTATTTAAAAGAATTGATATGCCGTGACATATTTGAATTTTCTGCTATTCAGTCATGAATTACTTTGTGTTTCAACAATTAAAAGAGTTTGGAACAAATGTAGAGCTTTATTTCAAAACAAAATTATTACAAATAAAAATTTATAAACTTAATTTTCAACGATACATTGATAGTTTTCCCCAATAATTATATAAAAACAATAATTATATCAATTGTTCATCAATATTGTTAAATATTGAATCACTTTTTCAATTAACGTTTTTTAATATATGATTTAGAGTTTGTTGATTTGAAAAATATATTATATGTATGATATTCGTCTTATTCACAGTAAAACTCTGTTGAATTGTTATTATTATCTGTTTCTATATTCTTTCATGCTTTAGACAATTATTTTAATTATATTTTATATTTCTTTATTACAGTTTAATAATTTTGCTACATTTTATTTTATTCTTTGTTAATTAAAATATTTTTAAATATATGTGAATTATCGCAATCCTAAAGCAGCTTTTACATCGATTCAGATATGTTTCATTTGAGTAAGGGTACATATTCATAACAAATATTATTAATATGTAATTTCAAAAAATTCGTATGAAGAAATTTTATTGGTTGATCAAGTTCCAGACCAGTTGTTGAAGAGACTGTGGTATAACTGAGAAGCATCAGTAGAGAACCAAACTGGAAATGACAAATAATCGAATTGAGCTGCTTCTAGATTTAAAGGATAAATAGGGCAGCTGTTCCAAAAAAGTATTGCAATTCAGTGTAAAGAGCTTTTAAAGAAATTTCGATGTTTTATATATATATTTAATTGTAGACAATGTTATGACTTACTAATTTTAAAGAATACTTTGAATGTTTGCTGATATCATTATGACAAAAGAAAATATTAATGTTCTGTACGTTTTTTTTTTCATTGAATGATAGCAATTTATGGTATTTAACTGTTACATAATATTTGATCCCATCAGTATTTTCAATTTCATTTTTATTATTGTATAATTTCATTTATTTAATTTTTATTAAAAATATTTTGAAGAAATATTTTTATTTAATCTTATTCCTTAACCGCAATATAAGAAAAAAATATTTTTGTAAGATTCTGCAAGGAATTTTGAGAATAATAATTAAGTTCTCAGAAAGAATAACATGTAACAATTTTCAGCTGAAAACTATAAAAATTAATTACTATAAAAATTTGTTCATGTACATAGCATGAACTTTTACATGTTTTTTTTAATTTAGCAGGCCACTTTCTTGCCTTTTTTTATTAATATTTTCATATGACTTCATTACCTACATATTGACCCAATTATGAATATTATAATATAAGTATCATGAATCAAAGATAAAAATACCCAAATAAATAATAATTGTGTATAATATCATATTAATTTTTTATGTGAAATAATTAAATAATTAATTTCCTTTAGGCAAACTATTTTTGTAAAATAGTAAAATATCATAATTATTTATTTTTAATTAAATAAAAACAAAATTATTAGTTAACATTTGGAAAGCTTAGTTCTATGTTATAATTTAATTAGTGATACAATAATATAATTAAAGATTAACATAGAATTCTAGTTTCAGTCGCGTTGAAATAAATTGAATCTCCTCAAATTTATGTATTTTAAATTAAATACTATCATTTTATAATAGTATTACATTAAACATAATATTATTATATTAAGTACTTTTATATCTTATATTATAAATATTATTATATTAAATACATTAATATGTTATATACTTTCATTTAAACTTAATTCATAGTTATATTAATTAAATTTGAAAATAATGATATCTGGAGAAAAATTTAGTAATCTGAATCACAATATGTATTATTATTGGTCCTTTTAATTAATAGTTGATTCTTTGAATTTGTTAATATAATTACACCTTAATTTGCGTATTTCTAATGATTAAATATAATGAATAATTAATACAAAATTCCTAATTGGGTCATGCATTATTTTGGCTGAGTTAAAGCTTGGAGCGTTTGCAACATATATAATTGAACAAAATTCACATAAATGCTTTTACCTTTTATTAAACTAACCCAATCTTAAAAAATAAGAAATTAGAAAATAAAACAAAATATAATAATGTTAATTATTGCATTTAACTCTCCTTTCCTTGAAAATATATTAAAAACAAAAACAAAACAATGATATTTTTTGCTGAGGAAAAGTTTCAGATCTATAAATTTTTAAATATTTCTTTACATATTATTGGAAAAATGTTTAAAATTTCATTTCAAAATTTTATTCTCCAGTAATACTTTCAGTGTGTTGATGAGCAAAACATTTAATTGCATAGAACAATTGGTAAAATCTCATTCTTAAAGATGTCTTAGTGGTAAAAATGTTAAATAATTATTCATTACAATAAAAAATATAAAATTATATGCACATTGATTCTATTGATTTTTATCAATGTAAAAATAAACCTATAACTAATTAAAAAGAAAGTAGCATGGAAATCATGGAAATCGTGATAGAATATAAAAGTAATTGTTGATCTTGAATTGATAAATATCTTACTTATATTTAAATAAAAGACTGTGTTTAGAATAATTCTCACCCTATAAGTTAGTTTCAAGATAAAGAAAAGAGCTTTTTTTTTCTTTATACTGATTATTTAAACTTGTAAATATTTTTATTTGTTGAATTGAAAATCAAAAAACTGGCATTAACTTAAAAGAAATTCTATGTATGTTTAAATAGGTCAAATTATAATTTTCATCTCTAAGACTATTCCAGGACTTTATTTTATTATACCATTAAAAAAATAGACTACTTCACCAATTTGAGGATTTATTCATTCAAATGGCTATGGGCCTTTTGACTGACACCTTAATGGTTGAGATTCGAAAAATTACTAGTATTATAAAAATAGCTATTCTCTCCAATCATGAAATCAGAATGTTGTTGCTTTTGATGCAGCAGCATACTACTCTGATTTGACTCAGTGGAGGCTCTAGCAGTTAGGTAGAAGGAGTCGAATGAGAATGTTCTTAATTAAGAAGCACTACTAAGAGGCAGTGACCAAGTCGAAGATTACCACAATACTTGACTTGTCAGCTCCAGAGATATACTCACTTAGAGGTCATTGTTAACAAGACCTATTTAACAAACTTTACCTGCCTTTAGTAAACAGGATGGATCTTCTGTCGACATTCGAGCTCACTGCTGATTATGAGAATGACACTCTATCTAAGTTGGCCTACAAGGCCTTGTAATAAGAATAGAGTATTTGTAAGTGCATATAATTAGGAGAAAAAGCACTTCATATTCTGAAGTTTTAATTATTCACTGTTCCATCCAATGAAAATAATATATCATTAGCGACCATCATCTCTAAAAATCAGCCAGCAAAATCAAAATTTATTTGCTGGCCTAGCGATAGCGATATTTGCAGTATGAGGATCTTATAGGGATGTAATTTTAGACTAAATTGCAGAACCATTCCTACTGTTTATCAAAGAATTGCTAATTTTCATGATACCGATCTACCGTTTGCTGAAGAATATTGGGATTTGCATTCTGTTTCAACTTTAGAAATAGCGACTATTTTAACTGTTTCTTTAGCAATGGTGTTTTTTTAATGGAAGCGCATTCATGTCTCCAATTTCTTCAAGTTTCGTTATTATCTTCTTTATATAAGCCATTCTTCAACACACACACACACATTTTTTTGTAATTCCTTCAAACAAACACATTCACACATTACAGATCCGTTCTGAAAAAATCATTTTGATCAGAAAAGCTATATTTTTCTTCGGTAAATGGCATAATTGACGATGGTTTTTCTGATTTTTAATATCAATCTGTTTATAAATTTGACTAATTTCGATAAGTTATTTTTGAAAAATTGTCATATGGTAGTTGAAAGTTGTAAAATATTGTTATATCTAAAACTTTTTCCCTTGGTTCGTGTAACATAACGAGCTTTATTAAAATTTGGCCAATAGAACTGATTATAAAGGCTTTGAATAGGTTCACATTATTTATAATATTTCAGTACTTAAAAAGACATATTAAACATAGCGTGCAACTTAAAAATATCCAATTTAAAGTTTTTCTTATCTTAATGCTCTATTTGGTAATTAAAAATTTCTGTTTTTTTTCTGAGAACGTGAAACTAATTTAACATTAACAATCACTTACACACTTTTAACACTTCCAATATTCTTTCATTGAGTTTAAAATGATTGTGAATAGGTTTCTGTGTATGTGTGTGTGGATTTCGCTTTAGAATGCAGTTAGTGGTTATTTGAATAGAATTTTTTTTGAAATAAACATCTTATAGTATATAATTTTTAATTTTCCTGTAGTTTTAATCTTATCAAGGATTCTAATATGTAAAAAATTTTCATATAATAGTTTTTTAATGTATACAAAAGTAGATATCGTTGCCAGTGTTTAATATAAAACAATAACAAACAATTCAAAAAGTATAAAATTATAAAGAATATATTTATGTGTGTTATAAACCTACGAGTAAAAGTAAAAATATCGCTTATTGAACTGTAAATTTATACACACTGCTCAAAGCAATTAAAGAATACTGAGATTGTAGGTTGATCTTGCTTCTGAAGAACTGTTTGGTTGATTGATTCATTATTGATTATCGTAATTACGATGAAAAACGACATTTTTTTGAGCATTTGGATATAAAAGGAAAAACAAAAATAAAATTCATTGTAATTAAGAAAAACATATAGAAATGGTGTTTTTTTAAAAAAAATAATTTTAGTTGGGGTTTTGGTTTCGGCGGATGGCAAGCAACATTTAACACATTTGAGGAATCGAGAAATTGCAATGAGCTTATTAATGTGGTGCTTCATATTGTGTCCCATTCCTTTAAAAGAGATCTTACCAATTAGGGGACGAATTGTGGAGTAGATAGGCGTATAGCAAAACATCTACCCAAGAAGTCCAAATCATGTTGGACTCATGCTCGAAGAACATGCTGGCCATTAAATTCGTATCATTCCTTCCTCCAAATCAAATTCCTTAGCTAAATTATCACGTGAAGGACGTGAAATTGTATTTTATTAATATGAAGTCATATTGTTGCTGCAGTGTAAGGGGCTATAATAGATCTGAGAATCTCGTTGATAAATTAGTGACGGACCAGCGCTCCATTTCAAATGATATAGAAATCAATGCAGATGCTATCACTCATCCTCTACCAAATCTAAGTCTTTCGAGAAAATGATGATGTCTAGATGAAAATACGCTTATTATCATGATGAAGAGAAAAACAGGACTTGTCAGAGTCCCGTCAGAATCTCATTTCAGTCCTTGCTCTTAACATAACAAAACCATTGGTGTGCAAGCATCCAGTTCTACAGTGTGAAGATTTTTCGGGCAATTTGTGCCAAAACTCTGTTACCAGTAGCTGAGCGAATGCGTTCTTGAAAAAAAGTAGCTGCCAAATTTCAGTGTGTTCCCACCATTAGTGTTAAATAACGGTCTTCATCTCACATCGTTGTTGCACATCTAAGATCATGCCTTGATCTTAGACCGACATTTCGAGTCTCAAAATGACTGTTTCAGTTCTTGCAAATCACATTTTGTAAAACTCCGATGGCTTCTGCTATTTCGGACTATGTAGGTTCCTATAAAAGCCAACAATTCTTCAAGCTTTTTATTCAGTTAAATGACTTTGTTGAAATATCGCACTCATCAAAACAACGCTTTTACTGAATATCAATCACTGTTTTCCAATTCGTCTTACATTAAATTAAAAGCCAAATCTCATTCGCTGCCATTAAAGCGTCGTCTTAGATGTCAAACCAGAAATTCTACTGCAAAGCTTGAAAATAAGGAACACTTGCATTTGTTATTTCCTTATTCTAAATTATAGAAAAGAATTTTATACCATTACAAAATTATATAATTTTAATTACAATAGCCTTAATTATTTTGAGCAGTGTATGTAATAATTATTAAAAAATGCATTTAAATAATCAACACTGTTTGCTTCATTTATTCGGGGAAATCATTATTTTAAAATTAAGGGAAATCTTAATGAGAGACAAATAGCATCATTAACAAGTCGAGACAAGAAATTAGCGGTATTCAGCCTTGAAGTTGTTTTTGGGAACAATGGGATACTTTATTTAAACTAAGAAAACAATGTGTTAACAATTTTTTTCCCTTAATTCTATTTTTTATGCTCATTAAATTATTTCATTTGTATCTTATATGTAAATTCAGTAAATGTTAACATTTCTACTTTAAATATTTCTTTAAAACTAATTATTTTACATTACAGAATTCTATTTTTTTTCTCTAATAGCTCTTCAGGTACTCTCTTATAATTATATTCTAAGTTAATTAGAAAAATTTTCATTAGAATTGTTTCTCGCACTTAGAATTTCTCTACGCTTTAACTAATTCCTTATTGTTTGAATAATTTAAATACAAACTGATTTTAAATATTACCCCCCTCCATTTGCATTTTTATTAACAGCATATAAATTTTTTCTAAAAATTTATTTCATAAAAAATGTTTTTCTCAAAAAAATCTCTTACATTTATTATGAATAATTTAATTCACCTAGCTAAAATTTAAAACACTGCCAGGTATTAAAAAAGTTTTTTTTATTAGAATGTTTTAAAAATAAGATATTATATGTTAATATGTAAGCTATATATATAATATACGCACGTATATATGGATGCATATCATAAGATCGAATCATAAACAAGCTACAAAGAATCCATATTTGTATCTATAATAAGTTATAATGGCGAGTTTTCACTTTTATTGAATAGGTAAGTGTTAGACTTATGACAACATTTTTGGGCTATGCACATTTCACTAATATTCTTTCACAACTCTTGAAAGTGAAAGTGAAACAGTGTATATTCGTTATGAAATGTTTTGGAAATAAAAACAGAGCAATAACGTAATTTGTTCCTAAAAATATATACTCTTTATGCATTGAAGCTCACGTACAATCACAAGCTTGTTAAAAATTAGTTTATCAATTCCACTTTGAAGGTAAAATATTAAAATTCGAACTAAAGCTAAACGTTCTGCAGATTTTATCTACAAACATTGAAAAACAATATTGGAGCAAAATCCAGACTAGTCAACAAGAGATGTGGCTGAAATGGGAGTTTTA
>JAPDSC010013942.1:210882-224881 GCA_026290005.1 Latrodectus geometricus | reverse complement strand
TTCTTAGTAAAATTATTTTCTGTACTATTATTCTTTATAATTCTAAACTAAAATGTGAAGAGTGACAATTTTTTCTTTCTAGGCTAAACCTGGAATCATCCTTAAAAGGAACATCCCTCCATTGATCAGGCTTCCTATGGATTTGTTGAAATTCTATTAGCAAACTTTCATGCCTATGAAGTGACGTGAGTGTGACACATTTGACTGATAACCTCGCATGAAAACCATGTTTTTGAAGTCTTCGACATACTCTTGATCTGGATACTAATATTCCAGTGCTTGCAGGAAAAAAGTATATTCAGATGGATTTGGGGTTCTATTCTTTTATGCACATAATGACAAATATCAGTCATCGGCACTTGTGGTAGCACGTGATTGTCCTTGACTGAACTTCCTGGATGCCGAATCCCTTAATCACAATTGTTGTCAAATTTTATGAATCACAGATGGATTGACTTCCAGCCATCTATCCACTTCCCTCTGACTTTTCCTGCCTCTAATCTCCTAATTGCTTGTCATTGAAATTGTTCGGTTAAATGATGCCTAGAAGGCATTGTTACAATTTCGCTTTACCAGATTTCTAGTAACGGTTGAAGCAAAAATTTCCGCTTTGTTCTGTGACATCCATTTTTATGCTTCTCACAAACGACGCATTCCGACAGCTGCAACATTATTCCGCATTCTGTTTTATTGTTCAGCTCCTTTTACTTACCAACATATTTAAATTTTATCTAAAGTCTTCGTAAAGCAGCTTCGCAGTCTTCGTAAAGCTCGGTATGTGTGCAAGCCACTTTCAGCCAATCATCGTGCAACTGTTCTCGTAAATATTGGAGCATCCAGAACAGGCTGCATATAGCGCAGAATGTCAAGAGAAATTGATTTTAGGGCCGCTATAACTGTCATTCGGATGGATCGATCCTTCCGTTCTATTGTCCTCCTAGATGGAACTGATCTTATCCGACTATTAGCATTTTGTTAATTCACCCATCTTGTCTAAATTCTATACACGGTTGATGCATATAGACAGGTTTCAGCAGCGATATGACGATAGGACCAACCAACCGTACATAAGCCTACAATTTGACCTCTCACAAAACCGTGCGTTTGCCGGAACTGTCTTCGATGTCGTCATCCAGTCATCACATATCTACAGGTGTCTTTTGCAGCTTTTAACTTCTCGTAATACTGGATTTCCTAAGCGGCAAAGAGATAAGAGTTTTGGCTTGTCCGCCGTTTCTCTCCCTTTTATCTGGCGCGATGAACACATGACCAACTTGCATTTTACATTATTTGCATAATGTGTTCCGTTGTGTAATCTCCAAAATTTGCATATTTATAGGACCAAAAGTTCATGGTGCTGCATTTTCTATGTTAGGCAGTGTAATACAAGGAAAATTCCTCTCCTTCGGTAAAAAGATTGTTATATTCATGTATTGTAAGTTTTTCAAAACAATTTCCTTTGCTACAATATAAACATAAATTAGGTAAGAATATAATTTAACTAGATAGTTAATATACATTCAATTATTTCTTCAATCATTTGATACACATGTTCATGTATGCTTATTTAAACACAACTATAGCTTGACATTGATTATTGCCTTGAAGACATCGTAAGCCAAATTTCGAATTCAAAAATCATTATCTACTGCTGTTACCTGGAAGGTAGACTACCTGTTCCGTTATAGTGCTATAGTTTAGAGGGATAGGTTGGATGATATAAAAGATAAACTCATTTGATTAGTCATAATTCATTCAGAAATCATTATGTCAAGAGGGTCAGGACATAATAAATGTGCTTTAATCATAATGTTGCATCCTTGGTGTGGTATAAATTAAGAGGAGAGTTCTAATTCATAGATGTTAAATGCATTGATCAATTGATAATATCTGCACTTATAATCAATTGATAATCATGAGCCGTATAACATAATTGCTCTATATTACACAATGAATGTAACATCAAAAGAAATCACTCTGCAGCATTATATATGTACAAGCTGTATTCATTAAATAACAGAATATTTTAAAACTGATTGAAATATATCTTGTAGCAGAATTAAAGATACTATTATATTACTTATTACTATAAATTGTACATTAGTTAAACGTTTAACTTTAAGCATAACACTTTTAAATTTTCCAGTATTATCAGAACTCAAACAAGTGTCTATTTTTACAAGAACTTTAATTCACATCTGTACACAAAAAATTAATAAAAATATAGATTTATACAACAACTATAAAGCTAATGAATTGAATGATAAATAAACGATCGCGCGATTGAAAACCACCGACCTATTTTAGCTTCACATTTCCATCACTTTTAAAGTTTCCTTTTCTCATTTACATTTAAATATTAAACTGAATATACTTATAAGTCAATTCTCTTTCGTAAAGTGAATTCAATGTAAAAAAAAGCCTTTATATACATTAATCTCATTAAACGTAGTTCTTAGAATTATTTTATACTCATTTCTCTCGCTACCATTTTAAACTCTATTCCATTGATTTCTTATTTTAATTCTCAAGTTTCTTATAAGTAGTTCATAAAATTTTAATGCGAAATATAAATTTCAATAAACGTACAAAAATGCATTTGCAACTAATTTAATAGGATTATTTTTTCATTCATAATTTTCTTTTTAATCTATATAGTTTGATGTAAACAATAACTTCTTGTTAAATATTTTAATGGCACTTATTGTAGCTCTCATGTAATATTATCATTTATGATCTTCCTGAGTATATGCGATAAAAAGTTGGATTTTGAATTTTTTCCACTTGGTAAAAAGTTAAGATTATTTCTAAAATAAAAATTTGATACTAAATATTACATGATTGTTGTGACTAGAATGGCAACCTATTAGGAAGGAGTTTTATCCCAAGCAAACAAAAACTTAAAACCACAAAGCTTTTATCCAAATATACTCTTTTAAAGACCCACCCTCGGCGTCCATCACTTTTGATATTTAAATTTCCTCTCACTTAATTCCCAACATCTTTCCCTCTAACCTTTTTTTCCCTGAGTTTTCTTTCTCATTTCGTTCCAATGTAAACCTTTTAATGCGCTCCGGATCCAGCAAACTACTTTACGTCGAAAAAAGGAAGATGGGAGCTAAAGGAAAGTTATAGTGAAAAAAAAAATTCTGCGAGGTCCCTCACAGTGCATACATAAGCCATCAAACACCCCACATATATATACTCTGGGATGAAGGCAAGTCCTCAGTGATAATAGTGTTATGCAAATTGAGTTCCTCTCTTCTGCTCGAAGTGAAGGGGAAAAAACAACTCCACCCTTCCACAAATGGACCACCACCATCCTCCCAGCTCAAGATTGATGATGAACTCTAGGCTGAAATAAAAAAAAAATTCATTTGGGCTGAGTAGAAAGGCCGGAGGGGGTTTTCCTCAAAAGTATACATTTTAAGGGTGCATGGGGCAGAAGTGTGGAATGAGGGTCTCATGCTGCTGAATAGAGGATGGACCTGTTTCAATCTTCCTCAAGTAGCGAGATTGGGGAACTGAGAGTTCCTTCTTTTCCCGGATCGCATTTGCATGTGAATTTGTTTAAGGGCTTTCGGAAAGGATTGGTGCGGTTTGTGAGACGGATTTAGAAATCTAGGCTCCCGTCTGCCTCTTCTAGCGAGAGGAAACTCTACAAGTAAATTTCAGTTTATATTTCGGTCGTTTGAGGTGATTCTTGCTTTCGTTGGGTTCGATGCATTTAAAGGGGCTGGAATTGGAATCTATTTACTTGCGATTGAAAAATTTCCATGGGCTTAGAAAAAATTACCTCATTTTATTTTACAAACCAGAGTTTGATGTGTCTATTTTCTTTCTAAATTCAAACATCAATCTACAAGTTATGCGTTATCAGTTTTATATAATTCCGTTGCATCATTCATCATATATATTGAAATTTGGCAACGAATGACGTATTTTACATTTATGGACCTTGGTATCACTCTTGAAAAAGTATTATTTAATAGACAGATATAATAACTTGGTTATTTTCAAAATATATAATTATATCATTTATGACGTAAATAAAGGAACGGGAATCATCTCACTCCTCGAACAACATTAAACAAAGTCCATAAATGAATGAATAGCTAATTCTATAAGTTCAACTTTCACTAAAAACTTAAAAATTCGGAAACTATAAATTTATATAATGAATGGATTAGATTATGATTATATAATATAACCTTTAGAACCAATTAAAGCTTTCATATATCTAGATTTTAGGAATTAAGATTATGGATCTTCAAAAAGTAAAAAATTTGAAACCTTAATCAGTGATAATGATAAAAAGCGATAGTCATGCTAAAATTCTGTTTATATTCTTACGTATGAGCTAAGAACATTATGATTTTCATATACAAACTGGTTTTTTAAATATGCAGCTTTCACATAGCCTTCCCAATAATCTGTTTTTACACAGCAGAATTGCTCTACTAATATCGCTAATAAATGAAGACTTTTGTGTGACGCTTTACTTTTAATACATACACTCATTTATTTACAACAAACTATATGCAACTGAATATGGAAGGAAAATTAATTTAATGTAAAATGAAGAAAAAAATTAAAGCAACGTGAGTGAGATGTAAGGAAGTCAGAATGAAAAAAATTAAAATTATGTAAAGTGTTGAAATTAATGAAGTGCCGTTATGAGCAGAGAAAATACCGGAAGATATTTTGTGGTATAATCAAAAATATCGACAATATTTTTGAAAGTTGAATGACTGAAGAATCAAATTTTGTATCATATTGTCAATTTTTGAGCAATGTTTAAAATTTTAAAAGATAAAATGAAAATTGAATATTTAAAATTAAGTTCTAATGAAGTTTGTCTGTTAGATTCAACTCTGAACAGACAATCATTATTTGGATTAAAAAATTTATTAACTAACTGCTTTATACCACTCATAACACTTTTGCTCATCTTTTTCTGAAAACGATAAAAATAAAGTCTATTAATCTCAAATGCTTAATACACCCCATTTGAGCACTTGAGTTTAAGTACATATTCTACTGATCAAAAGTATTTCAAACCAAATATTGAAAAAAAATCAAAGCAATATGAGTTAAAAACTTATTTCAAAAAAGTATTCAAAATTTATGAGCTAATAGAAAAATAAGATATTAGAAAATTAAACTTTTATCATGTACAGAACTGAGTTAGTATTAAAAATAAATTTAAGAGCAATATCTAAGTTAACTATTCGATTTTGACTCTAAATTAAACTCCTTTATTCATTTACGTTTTCTATTCAATAGGGAGAATGTTGCGTTCTGATGACATCCACAAAATAATTATTTTATTTTTACGTTCCAGATATGAAAAAAAAAGTTCATTCAATGAGCAGAGGAAGTTAAAAAAGAAAGATCTATTGGTTTTCCATTACTGGGATGATTTAAATCATCATCCTTTCATCTTCATCCGCCAATGGTAGAGACGAATCAATATTTGTATCTTTTCCTGGTGATAAATTTTTGTTTCGAGTTAATTACGCTGCCAGCAAAATCATTTCATACCAAGAAAAAAAAAGTAGGATAAAAAAAGCGTCATAAATAAAATTGGTATTTAAATTATGAGCTTATTTCTTTTTCTCCTTTCAAAGCGAAAATAATTATTTTATCGAGAATACGTATCGAAGATTTTAATTTTGTTGACAGTTTCGATTTCTTTTTACAATGAAATATACATCATGGCTTAGTCATATTATTCTAAGCCTTACCATTTTAACATTGTTGATAAAGAAGTAGGTATAGAAAGTTTTAAAAAAGTTTTATTATCGTTGTTGAGCTTCAAATCACACTATTATTTTTATTTTATTAGTAAGTAGTTACGTATACGACTTTTAATTTTAAAATGCTCTGCTGTATATAGTTATAAAACAGAATTTTTTCATATAAAAAAGTAGTTTACATGAAGGGAAGCATATATATATATATATATATATATAAATATATAAATATATATATCCACATATCACAAGAAGAGCCAACAGGAAAAATTTCAAGCACTCACTATGTTGGTTCACTGTAGCCTAGTTACTGGACAATGGTCTTGGAGCAGAAGTTCCAGGTTCTGTCTTCCAGCTATTGTTTAGTAGCAGGATATGGAAGTTGCTCTTCTATCGTCTGCATGAATGTCTTCCGGGATAATTTCTGAAAATTTTCCGGATTTCCTCCCACTCAATACTTGAATACTGCCAACTATCTATAAGGGCCTTCTCGGAAAGCATTTTCATTATAAAATATTTAGCAGCTGGCTTTTGTTTAAAGATTATCTACTAAGCATTGTCAAAGCACCTGTGGCAACACTATTCAAAATAAAAGTTTGTTAGAAAGCAGTGTCAACATGTTGAAATAGAATACTCTCACTATCTGAATGCGCAGTATTCTACTTGTTGGCAACATCTGTGATGTTTGAATGTTTTCACCTCTTATGTTAATAAATATGTTTTACAAGTTTAAATAATTCATTTTAAATAATATACACGCAACCTCACACCTATTCCGACAGTTATACACGCAGAAAGTAGAAACTCATCTTTCATATTATATTCAACTTCGTGATTTATATCGAATCAAGTGTACATATATACATAAAAGTTATGAATTTCAAAATACAAGTTTATGCTGGAGTTATAAAGTCAAGATACAAATTTGAGGAAGCACAAATTTGAAATGCAAAGTAAATTTATACATCCGTTCTTTATTGGATACTTTTTAAAATAGATTAAAATAAGAAAAAATAAACAAGCTTTAAAATGTTTCATATTAATTTAAACTAGAGTAATTAGTAATTAACATAAAAAGTAAACATCCATTTCTATTGTTCTAAATTGTTTAAATTCAAATCGGCATATTTTTAAGGAGCACAAAATTACCACTAGATAAGTTTAATTCTAAATGAATATTTTAAAAATCATTTTTTCTGATTCTTAAATAAATGTCTAAAATAAATCATTAAATTTTCTATGCTCATCAATAAGTAAAGGTTCACTTCTCATTATGGCTGTCTTGGGTTCAATCTATGGTATATGTATTCATGTATATACACGTATATATGTAATTTTTAAAACCATTTAAAGTAACACTACAAATCATGGTATATAAATTTTTCATATTTTATGTTATGCTAATAAGAAATAAAAATGCAAGAAACAGTTCAAAGAATTGACAAGAAAATAAAGGTGACGTTTAGGAAAAACGCAAAGATATTGTAATAAAGCATGTAAAATGCAAAACAAAAAAAACCCATATATTGTTGAAACAGAAAAATTAATACGGCCGAGAAATACATAACTTCGAATAGAAATAAAAATTACTCAATTGAGCATAAAAGTTGATTTTAAGCAGACAGTCATGAAGAAAAACTTTTTTAAACTTTCTTATTAATAAAATTATATCTATATTGCTGAAAATAAATCAATATTTGATTTTTTGGAACACAATCTGTCATCATGGATATCATAAAATTGTTGTTACGAAGAATGTTTACTCAGGTGGTGCATTTTAAATCTACTTTTGTAACATAGAAAATTGATGGAAATCTTAGTACTTACTATATTTTAAAATCACAACATAAAAAAAACTTATTTATCTTATCTAAACAGTTTGTAAAATGCATCAAGTGATTGGTACTCCTCAAGAAGTATTAACAAAATTCTTGGCTTGTTATTGTATATAATTTCAAGAAAATCTTCTTCGAGTGGAAATATAGATTTACAATAAATGGAAGTGATTTAAATATTCTAATAACGGAGTAGAGTTTGATATCTAAAAGGAAGATGGTTTCTGTCATGCTTATTATTCAGGTTCTATGTATTGGATAATACATGTAAGAGAATAAGATATGTAAGAGAATTAAATAACAATATTAAAAGTCAGTCAAAAAATTATAGATCATTATTTACTTTGTTAATCCGAAAAAAGTACTTGTTGAAATAGAAATATGAAAATTTCGCTGTTATCTCTAATTAATAGAAATTATTTAAAATGATTAAAAAAGTTTTTCAAATCGAAAAACCTTGATGTAATTTCTAACCTACTATTGTGCAACAATTAATTAATTCTGCTGTTGTTTTATACCAATATATATATCATATATAATACATGCGAATTCTTTGGATCTTTCACCTGGAAAGGGGTTAAGTATTTTCTCATCCAATAAAATGAATTTAAAGAAATTAAAAAAAAAAAAAAAAAAAAAAAAAAAACTTACATGGACAATAAGTTGTCAGATAATTATTGCTCTGAAGGATAAATATTTTTCCTAACATTTATAAATATACTGTTTTTATGAAAAACGGCTTCATCCTGGCAAATACACATGTACATATAGCTAGAAGAATAATTCATACTTTTATCCGGAAGTAATGTAAAGACAATGAAAATAAATAGAGAAAACTAATTCTATATCATATCACAATTTTAATATTAACTACTAATTAGTCTCCGATTTAAAAAGATAAATCTTTAAACTCTTTTTAATCTTACTTAAAATCTTTTTTTATAACTAGGAGATCTCTTATTTGATTTCTTAATATTTATATTTATATTTAATGATATAGTTTGAACTAAATCTACAAACATACAGTATAACTTGTGCTATATTTTTTATAGAATAAAGATTAACAACTTTTTTTATAGGTTTTCCTTAATGTATAATTTTTTAATGGTTACATGAGATTGAGAAATTTTATTTAATTAAATATTTCTTTAAATAATAATAAAATAAAATAAAATAAAAGTATAAATTTGTCGAAGAAAAATTAAAATTTTTATTTAAAATTAAAAATTTAAGTAAACAGCTTATGGATATTCATAAAATAAATTTCGTATTCTATTTATATTAATTATGTTTTATGAAAAACCCAAAAATTTAATAAAACATAAGAATGAAAAGAGAAATTACAGAAAGGTCATTCTCATGAAAAAATTAATATCTCTGTACAATATTCAGAAATTGCACGAACTTTTTTTCTAAATTATTATACTTAGCATTTTTTACTGAAAGAGAAAATATTTCGTTCTCTTTCCCTTAATATATGCTTCCGTTTATTAAAAGTCAAAATGTCATCTTAATATTTATGCCTGCTAAAGTTCTCTGTAAGCCACATGGCTTCCCTTTCCATCTGTGTTTACTTAAAAACATCAAAGAAAACAATAGTGTGTTCATAATATGAAAGCGCGTGGTATGCGGTTATTTCTGAAGGTTTCCTGGTACGTAGACAAATGGAATCTATATTTAATATCAAAAAAAATTTACCTAGCATATAAGCTCTTATGAAAATTAGTTAAAAGCTAAGTTTAAATTATTTTTTACGTTGAATTAGACATTTTCTGTTTTCTTAATAATTATTTTTCAAATATTTTCTTTATTTTTTTTCTTTTTTTTTTTTCCTTTCTTTCTTTCTTTCTTTCTTTTTTTTTTTTTTTTTTTTTTTTTTTTTTTTTTTTTTTTTTTTTTTTGTTAAAGAAAATTTTACTTTGTATAACATTTTTCCACATTAAACATTGGAGAATCAGAAATGTCTAATTTTAAAAATAAAAA
Source organism: Latrodectus geometricus (assembly GCA_026290005.1). NCBI lineage: Eukaryota > Metazoa > Arthropoda > Arachnida > Araneae > Theridiidae > Latrodectus > Latrodectus geometricus. The sequence goes on along the minus strand of JAPDSC010013942.1, from coordinate 215,307 downwards.
TAGAATTTTAAAAAACAATTTATTATTTTTTTTAAATTTTGTTTCTTTAAAGCATTTACTGTATAAAATCTGAAAAATTAGCTTATAGATAAAAATTTATTTATTCAATGCATTTTTAATATGATTGATTTTGATGTATTTTACCTTAATTCATTAATTATGTCTATAAATTTATCCAGATTAATCAATCGGATTATTCAATATTTTATTTTATGTTAACATTTAGTTTTCTAGTTTAAAAAAAAAAAAAAAAAAAAAAAAAAAAAAAAAAAAAAAAAAAAAAGTTCTTCTAAAAATCGCCGTCTAAAAAAAGAAATTAAAATTTTATTATAAATGATGAAATGAAAGAAATGTGAATTTTTATTGAACATGAAATTATACATTTCCTAAGTATCATACTTCATCAATGTGTTCGTACTCACTTCTAAATACTTATTTTATACTAAGATGGGTATAATAAGAACTTGTTAGTTTGCAGTTTTATTGGTTTTATTTTTCTTAACGTTTTAGACTCCCTAAAAATAAGCCAAGTCATAACTAAAATATTTAATGTACTGTTTTCTTAATCATGTATATTATGACTTGTAAAAGTAATTGGAATTATGTGTTTTTCTTTAAAATCTGACCTAATTGACATTTTAATAAGTTAACACACAATAGCATATTTAACTTAATAAAATGTCAATTAATAAAACAATTGTAATTGTAATGTAATAAATAAAACAATTAATTGCTGTTTTTTTTCACTTAGCAATTATTAAGTAGTGTTTCACAAGCTTAACAAAATATTATAATATAATAAATAAAAAAAACATTTAATTAGTAATTAGATTTATGCTGATATAATCATTTATTTTATTTTTAAAATATTTATAAGTTTCATCACGATGACATTTAATGAAACATTCGTCATTTAAATTTCTTAAAAAATATTACACTTACTTAAAAAAAGTTAATTAAGCAAATTAGAAAGTTTAATTTGTCAAGGGTAAAAATAAAAGACAGAATATTGCATTTCCTTAATTGGTTTCTTTAAATATTTCTCTCATTTAAAATTTTATGTTTTTAAAATTTTTCATAAAGCTACCTTTTAATTTGGTCACAGTCATTTTCTTAATAGAAATAATTCTATGTCAAATTATTAAACTCAAATTAACGTAATAGCTTATGCTATAAAAAAAGTATTTTTATAATTTTAATTATAATTTTTTTTAATTTTATGTGAGTATAGGAAATATTATTTCACATACATGCGCATATATAAAGCAAGACAGATGGTTGTAAACATAGATATTAAAATATATAATAGTTCTGTCATTATTATTACATACAATACTGGCCAATGTAAATGCAACACCCTGAAGGAAGCATGCAAATAACATGAAATTTACAAAATGCATTTGTGGAAGTGAGATATGCAATTGATTAGAATTTCAGTGCAGACTCAAATCATATGCGCCTGTGGGGCCACTTCAAAGTGCTATTTAATACTTGGATATTTCAAAGATTTCAAGCACGGCAATTGTGTTTTTCTTAGGATTTTTTAAAAAAATGATCAATTATGCCTCGTAGAAGACTGCACTCATTTTTATATCAAGTATTCGAGTTCCACAGATTAAGGACAGTGGCTTAATGAGATTGTGGATTATCTTTCAGGGAAATCGGTAGTCATGCTTGATCATATCAAACAACTGTAATCCGGATATGTGATCGTTGTATGCAGGAGGGTACGTCGGACCAACGTGTTCGATTGCATCAACCTCAGAGCACCACCCTCAAGTGATGGCATACAAATTGTGTATGTGGCAGTGGTGGATCGCTCAGTCAAATCACGAAACATAACACACCACATTCAGTCTGTAACGCATCATCCAGTGTCTATGCGTACCACTCAACGCACCTACAAAAAGGTTGTCTGTCCGCAAGACATTCATTGCTTCAACTACCCTTGACACAGAACCAAAAACCACCTCTAATGCTGCAAGGAAAGAAGGATGTGGTAGGTAGAATGGAATGAAATTGTATTTACTGACGAGTCACGCTTCTGTCTCAACACCAGGATGGTCGAATTCTAGTCTGGAGATATCGTGAAGAAAGGATGCTGAATAGCTGCGTTATGCACAGCCACACTGGTCCTACATAAACAGACAGCACCACATCTCTGAGGTGTTGGAGTCAGTTGATATTCCTTACCTTCAGGGCTTTTCAACAATCATATTTCAACAGGATAATGAGCAACCACACATAGCACGCGTTGTCAAAGGGTTCTTTGTCAATCACCAAGTTGAATTGATCCCCTGGCTATCTCGCTCTCCTGATATTTCGTCAATAGAAATCATGTGGACAATGGTTTCTAAATGACTGACCCAGATTATATCCCCAGCTACCACACTAGACCAACTTTGGCAACGTATGGAAGCTACTTGGTATGCTTTATCCTAAGGACACATCCAAAGTTTCTTTTAATCAATGCTGAAGTTTATGGCAGCGGTGATCTCCAACAATGGCGGTTACTCTGGCAACTGATTTTGCAGAAACCACACTTCACAGATGTCTATAAATTTAATCATTTGATACTTTGTCAACATGTTATCTACAAAAGAAATTTTGTTGCGATATCTCTTGTTGTTCTTGGTGTTGCGGTTTTGTTGTCCAGCAATGCACATACATAACAGTACAAGCAAGACCCGCCTATAGGTTAAAGTGTTTCAAATATTCTACTTTCACTCAGTATCATATAGTTTTGAATCACGGTTAGGTAAAGTCACATTTCATCTATTACCTTAATCACCACATCCACAACACACCAGTAAAAGAATTTTGAATATAATAGATTAACTGGAACACGTTAATTCGTGATTTTGCCCAACTTTTGGAATTCCAGAAAATCAATGAGAAAGAATGTGGTCACCCTCTCATTCACTGTAGTCATCAAATGACGCTTCACATTGTTGATCTCACGGAAAGCCGCGTGAAGTTATTGAGCCCCAGGAGGTCACATTATTTATGCATAAAGTTTAAATAATCACAATTTAAAAATAAATTTAATCTTCATTATTGCATGAACCAAATTAAATTCTTATACAAAAGATTTTAATAGTAAAATCAAGGTTACATTTAAGTGATGAAGAAGTAAACATTTAAGAGTACAGCTAATTAATACATTCTATATATTTTAACTAGAAAAAACATTTATTTAAAATTTATAATGATTTATTTTGATGGATTTCAATTTATTAACAGTTAAATTAAATATCCTTTAACACATTCTTTGTAAAACTTATAAAAAAGTTCTAAGTAATCTTTTAGATTCCTGATTTCTTTTAATCTTTTTTACTTATTATAAACGTTTAATGATTAATAAAGATTCATATGAACATCATATGGAATGTTTAATAAAGAATACACAAGAAATCTTATCTTTAATAATCCCTTTTCATAAAGAAAAACATCTGAAAATATTATAAAAATGCGAAGCGATTAAGAATATTTTTTAAAGAAAATTTCATATTCATATGATTCTCTTTTTAACTATTTATTTCTGATATATATATATTTTAACTTATCTTCTCAAACTTAATTTCTGTTCATATTTTTACTCAATTTCAATTACTGTTAATTAAAAATTAATAATCAGTGTGCTTTTAAAAATATCCTGTAATAGGATTTTATTTATATGTATTATTTTAAAATATTTTAAAAGCACAATCAAATATAATTTGTAAATACTAGCATATACAAATACAAATTAAATTTGTATATGGAAGGGAACGACATTTATTGAAAGAAATAGGAAGTACTTGAATAATAGTTATAAGATAGAGAATTCAGGAGCATCGTACGAAATAAAATTTAAAAGATTGCACTGTAAAAGGTCACGCCAATATTTTTAAGAAATCAAGAAATATAAAAAAATATAAAATAAGTTATATTTATAGTAATTTATTTAAAAAAAAACATATTCTTGATATATATGTGGAAGACAATTAGAACCCAGCGTTCAAAATATTTCCTCCTGTTCTTAAAAATTACACACATATGTAAGTTTAAAAATTCGTAAAATCCACATGAACTTTCTTAAAGGAAGCTAATATCTGGAAAATTATTAAATAGTTAAAAATAATTACGTATTATAAGCAATTTTATATTGAATTCAAATCCACGTAATTATATTTTGGTTTAATATGGAAGGATGTAATCAATATTTTACGAAGGAAAATCAACCATCTTTTGAATCACTCGACCAAATTTGGAAGAGTAGACAACGGATTTAATAAACTCATGGATTACATAGGGATTGTATACACATATATATAATTCCTAGTCATCCGGAATATACATATATGTATGCCGCTTGTCTAAGATTTTCAGCATTGTAATGGGCAGAAATGGGATAGCAACTTTATATAAAGGTGTGCTCAATAA
>JAPDSC010013942.1:172910-210482 GCA_026290005.1 Latrodectus geometricus | reverse complement strand
GTGTGTGTGTGTGTGTGTGTGTGTGTGTGTGTGTGTATATATATATCATTAATATTACAAACTTAGAATTGAAATTAGATCAGTCATAAACAAAGAAGAAATAGTAAATACTCATGTTTTATTAATATCTATTTGTTCATAATGTCATACATAACACGATTTTCTGTTATAATTGATATTAACTTGTTAATTTTTATCATAATATCACAACATTTTAAGAATAAAATTTTTCCTCGTTATTATATCTTAATTAAAACACAAGAACTCATTTGTGTACAATTAATTAAGAAAATCTGTTTACGAGCAGAAATTTGTCAAAAGGAGCTGGCGAAGAAAATAAGATTGTAGTAACGAAAACAAATCTTGGTCTTAAAAAACACTATAACAATGCCATTTTAGTTTTATTCATTATGAAACAGTATGAAAATTGTTATGAAACAAACACGCAATTACAAAAATGTAAATAATATTTCCACAGATATTTAATTAAAAGAGAACCACGCAACGATGCTCAAACAAAATTAAAAATAATGATATTTAATTAATTTTTAATGATATATCTAATATACATTATGTTTCTATCAAACCAAGAATGAAAATGACTTATAGTTCCGTTACTTAAATGGAATAAAATATTGAAATAAGAATTGCAAACTAATAACATTAAAAGTAATAATTCTTTCATGTTTACAATTAATCTTCACAACATTTCAATTATTCTCGAATAACATATTCACGTTATTGTTTGTTAGAAATAAGCAACAGTACTTCCTATATCTAATAAACAATTATTTTGCACATTGTTATTCTTATCTATTGTTTCAAGGACAAAAGAATGCAATATAACTTCTAAAATTGTAATTTTAATTTGCTTTCTTTCTTCTTTATTTTTTGAAATATATTGTTAATAAGGGATTATTAACTATTGTTATTTAAAAATGACATTATTAAATTTTTAACTATGACAATTTTCTTACAATTAATATAATCCTCCACACATAATAATTGAAAGTGATGTATTTCATGTATGTTTGCTTAAATAATATTTATAGTTCTTACCCTTTAATATGCATAGAAATTGTATATTTGTATTTCTTTTTACATAAAATTATTGAAATGTTTGTAAACTACATAAATTTGCATGTCTCAAAAGTGCAAGTTTTAAAAACTAGATAATTAAATAGAGTTATTCATATAAATATTTATATTATTTACATTGAAATTGAAAAGGGTTATTTAAAATTTTAATTTTGAAATTAAAATAATATTCATTTTTGAACAATAGTTAATAATTTAAATTCATTTAAGCTAAATAGTCAGACACATTTTTCAACATTTCAAATTTAGCTGAATACTTTTCAGGTATCATCTAATTAAAAGAAAGTTTATTCTAACAGAAATATATGCTATTAAATATTATAATGGTTATGTGTATCAATATTCACTATTACATACTCGAGCAGTTAATAATGCTTGAATTTAATTATTTTAACTGGTGTATAATAACTATTTAGAGCTATTTAAAATCATAAGAATTCATTCGTATTTAGCAGCTATATTTGTAATGTACAAAAATGATTTTATTTTATATTTATTTATAATGTTTATTACATTGACCTTAAACATAGAAAGTTTTGAAGCAGAATGATTTCATTGTTTGCAATCACTCTACTCATAGTTACTATAATTTAAAATAATCAACATTATTTGATTTTCACTTTAAAATCTTTATTTTTGATCTTTAATTTACAACTTTTGAATTCAAATTAAAGTGATAAAATGAAGTTTCGAAATTACAAGTTAATTTACTTTTTCATATATTTTCCTCGTCATCTCCTATTAGAATGTTTTGAGGTATCCTTTAAATTATAATAAAATTTTGTTTTAACATTTTCTCATCATTTTAACAAACCTTTTTTCAATTTTCCGATCATTGACACATTTTTTGATTTATTTAATTTATTTAAAATATACTTAAGAAAAAAATAAATCCATTAAAATAAAATACACGTAACGGTATCTTATGATAAAAAGAAAATTAATAATCCTTGAATACTCTAAAAAATATACTTTCTCGTTAAAACTTGAAGTGAAATAAGTTGCTGAATCTTGTTTTAAAATATAATGTAACAAGATATTGATTAGTACAAAAATAAAAAAGTAGGACAAAGTAGACAAAATTTCCCTCACTCATCCTATTATTTAGGTTCAACATGTTAGTTATGATATTTTTCCTTATTCTCTATTTTACTTCACACGAGATAATATGTTTTTAATTATTCCTTTTGTTTGCGATTTTAAAGTATTGAAATCGTCTATAACTATTCTCTCTTCCTCTTTTTTCTGACTTAAAGATTAAACGAATAATGAATATAATAAATAAACAAATTGATATTATTTAAAATGTGTTAACTAAATACTCTAAAGTTGATACAAATTAATTAACACAAAATGAATTTAACTTAGATCACAAATTATTTTATGATATTTATGAGACAATAATAAGGTTCGTAATTTATCAAATATTGATCGGAAAATATTGAAGAATAATTGAATAATAAAGTAAAATGAATTCCTCTTTTTTTCTGTGAATAGAAGTGAAATGAAAATTTTTCATTAGAATATTTTAAATTCTTATTTACTTTATAGCTGTAATCTATTTTAAAAATATTCTAAGTTTAAGATATATTACTTATTTTAAAATAATTGCTGTATATTTTTGATAATTTGATCAAAAGTGTTCAAGGTATTATTTCTCTTTTTTTCATAAATTCAAAATATTTGTTATTTACAACTTATATGATACACATTTACATAAGAATATTTAAATACTGTTATTGGTTATATTTATTTTATAAATATGGGACGATTAGTTTTGCTAAAAAATTTTAATTTTCAAAAGAATTATTTAAATTTATAAATCCAAATTAACTATTTTCCTTATATTCAGTGACAGTAGTGATAATTGAGATTCTTGACTCTTGATAATTGATATTCTTGACTTTTGATAATTGATAGTCTTGACTCTTCATATCTTTAATCAAAAACTAATGCTAATGCTTATGAATGATTTTACTTTTTTTTTGTTTTTTCTCAATGAAATTTACCCTTACTGTTTTGAATTATCTCTTTTATGAAGACAATATATCTCACCAAATTAATAGCAAATTGGATTACAGATATATTTTTTTTATTTATAAAAAAACACCCGAGGGATTAAATTACTCAAAAACTAAATTGAAGGCAATTATTAAGTCTAACTTTTCCTTTTTCAAAACGCTATTACTTATTCTTCTTTATATTATCAATATACTTAGAAACAATTAACTTTCATTAAGCTATTATTCAATGTAGATAATCGTGATAAAATTTTAAAGAGCCTAGTTACTTAGGAAAATATTGAAAAAACTAAATAATGCTGATGATTTCATAAGTTTTATTTACTTTCTTGTTTAAAACAAAAGTAATTTTAAGTTTCATGTGTGATTAGTTACGTTACAGAAGACTTTTCTTAAAAATACTATATTTTCTAAAAACATTACAGAATGATTTTATTACTGGTTTCATTCTTCATATTTACATGCTATTTCATTCTATCAAAGAATTTTAAAAAATATCTTTAATAAAAATACCATGATTTGTAAGAAAATAGTAGTAAAGACACAGTATCAATATGGCAAGAAATTGTTTCGTATAATTTTTAAATATAGAAGCAAAATATATAAACTTATATATAACTCTAAATACATCTGCATTATTTACGGAAAAAATATATGCTTTATCTTTTGATCACATTGCTTTATTATAATTTTCAATTAGAGAAGAAAATTCCACTAAACTTGATTAAATTAAGAAATTTATATTTATTCAGAAATGAACATAATTTATTTTCATGTGAATAATTTCGTTAAATTTTTTTCCTCAATCCAAATTTGCATTTATCTATTTCAACTAACATTATAATCTTTCGCTACATCAGCATCTATCAATAATTTATAAACTCTACTTTCAATAAAATCTCTGTCCAAAAGCGAAGGGTAGTTTTCTTTATGTCATAATTTCAGCCTAAAATATTCGCCATTATTCAAATTTCGCAAAAAGTTTATTTCACGCGTGGATGAAACTTTTCAAAAAATCTCCTCAATTTTTATATGCAAAACAAAAATGCCTGCTAAAGAATCTAGCAACCGACACAGGATTCGCGAAAATTAGTTTTCCTAAAACTTGGAAAAATATAAAATTATGCATTAAAATATTATGCTTCACAAATTTGTTATAAAGTTTCTTAAGAAAATAGTAGAAAATTATGCCTAAATTTGGAGATAATTTTGAACTAACTATTGCAAACATTTTAAATTTTCAAAAAATTAGTATTTTATTTGCAGAATATAATTTTTAAAGGGAAAGTTCATAGGTAGATTTCAATGTCATAAAACTTATAATATAGATATTTATAAAAAAATTATATAACTGTCATAATCCTAGTCATGAAATGATAAATATATTTTTTTACATTTATGTTTAAATGTTTTCATTTTTGGTATGCTTTATAAAAAATTTTATTATTCTTCATATATAAAATAAAAAATACCAATAAAAGAGGAGTTATTCAAAATATTTTAAGTTTCTACGAAAATAATCAATTTATTTAATATTGAAAGAAAGTTTAGTTTCTTATAGGTTTCTTTCTTTAAAAATGTAATTTTTTCACATGGAACATTAAATATTATAATTACAAATACTCTTTTTTATGCAATGATTGATCTTCTTTTTAGATTTTTACGATATGTTGTCAGTAGCATTTAGAGAATAATTTAACGTTCCAAGATTAAGCAACGATCTTCCATTTTTAAGCGTGTTTCGGAAACTGTTTAGTTATATATATCACAAGTTTAATTATCTATGACTTTGAACAATAATGCTCAATTTATTTGTGCATAATAATACACATTTAAATGACATGAAGTTTCCGAATGTTTCTGGTTTATATTCGTTCTAAAAATCTAAGTTTTTCCAATAATCCTCCTAAAACTTCAATTTTATTCCCTTATTATGAACATTTGAGTACATTCAGCATTTTTCTCATTAAATAAATGATTTTGTGATAAGTACCTATAATGAAAGAAATCAAATATAATTAAATTATTCATAAAGGATATCCTTATTTAACCAATTTCAGCAAAAATGAGTCATCAATGAATAATTTATATGTGTGCTTTGAATTTTTTTATTTATTTACTCTATATAAAATTCAAGAAAAATAAGATATGGAGTCTAATTTCATTTAATAATATGAAAATTTGTATATTATGATAGTTTAAGTATCCAGCTTCACATTGATATCTATTTATAACTGCACAATGTGAGCTTTAAGACGGGATAAAAACATGAGGAGAGAGTATTGAAGTCTTAAGCATTTCTCAAAATCCACGCGAGATTAAATAATATTGAGATTAATCTCCAAATTAAAAAAAGATAAATTGGGAAGTTTATTAAGAAAAACGAATAAAAGGAAGAACATGCTAACATTTTTTTTATTTTTAGCAAAACAAGAGATTAAATTCTGTGAATGTAAGAATATGGTTTTTTACAATAAATATTTGAAAAAAAGATATTTTTAAAACTCGCTTGTGTGTGCGTGTGTTTGCATGTATAAACCAGCTTGTTTCACTTCTGTCTCTGTTTTTTTTTCTACCTTTATTCTTTTACTCTGGAAGCCTTTTCTGATATAGTACCCATATCATTTTTCTTTTCAATTTCGAAAAGCAAATTTCTATTTCTCAGTATCACCGTGTTGCTCACTCGTAGTTACATGCATTCCCCATTTTTAATTTATATTGCTTTGCCGACAAAATGAATGATTTTTTATAGAGGGAAATATAATTTCTGATTGAAGGTTTCAGTTTCAAAGCTATAAGAAAAATACTTAGTCATACGAAATATTTTTTCTTTCTATGTGATTATTTCTACTAAAATGTTATACACATTCCGAAATATTACAAAATTTATAATTGTTATCTACTTCCTATTGTTTTACTATTATAATACTACAAATATGTTTTAGACAGCATTTAAAATAATAGTAACTAAAAGCTCCTATTAGACTTTATTCAAATGCTCACAAAGTATCAACAAGCTGAAGTTCTTCGTAGATTATCGACACTATTCAAGTGTTGAAAGAGGGTAAATCTTGAGAACTCTCATGTATTCACTTCAACTGATATTCACGCAGAAAGCAGAAACGCAATTTTTTTCTCTCATAGATCAACAACTGCTTGGTTCTAGTTGAGATATTTTTTAAGAGCACAAACATGACATATGATAATCTCTTGTTGCATCATACATGACACTGACTTATGAAATTTTAAACAATTGAAAATTATTATAAAAGCTCTTAGAGCATCTCAATTAAGTAATAATTAGATAAAAATTTAGATAGTAGCCATATTTAAGTGTATGAAGCAAGTATGTTTGATGAATAGCAATAAATAGTATATCTATTTCCTATAAGCAGATGTTGATATTAAGTTTTTCTCCGAAAGAATCTTCTCGAGGAAGGTGCTTATTTTGAAATCAATGGTAGCCCTTTAAGCTAGTTATATTATAAATTTAAATGTTATACTTTATAAAAACATCTTTAATAATGAGATTAATTTGCATAAAAATTCAATGGGGCACTGAAAGATATAGCATATTGGTTATGACTATTCGAATCAATATTGCATTAATTTATCAAAATTTCTTATTTGATGTTATTCTTTCAATGAGAGCAATAAGCATTTTTAAAATAGGCCCAAATGCAAAACAAAACTTAAAAAGTGATAATAAATGAGTGATAATCATATGATTATGTCAAGATCCCATGAAGAGGTAAACACTTAATTATGTTCACTCTTCTCTAGAATAACACTATCAGAGGAGCATTAGATCTTACGAATGTTTGATTTAATTACATTCTAACTTATTTGCTCTTTGTATTTAAGGAAAATCAATCCCTTAACAATTGCAGTTTTGGAATCAATCCAAAGAATCCAATTAAATGAAGGGAGATCTGGTTTAGTAGCATATTTAATATTAACAATGTATCCACAAATTAAATCAACCTTCATGAACTCCAACAAATAATTTCTTATATTCATATCTAATTTAGAAATATGTTTATAAAAATGTATCTTAACGTTTTTCGTAAGAAAACATTAGCCATCTAGTTATATAAATTTAGTATCGCACACATAAAATTGAGTAAAAATTAATGAGAAAAGTTATTTCATAATATAAAAATAATAAGAAGTTAGAAATATTCATTTGTAATAAATGTAATATATGTATGTAAATCTATTTTAGAGATTTAAATTGTTTCCTCTTTAAAAATTATTCAATGGTTTTCATATAATTTTTCATCCTTTCTTAGGACATTAATTGATTTTTCAATCTTTTTATTTAGACAAGAAATGATTACTAAGTAGAGAATTATATACTAGTGTAAGATGCAAACTATTATAAGTTCATTAAAGAATTTAATGAAATTCTCTTAATTTTATATTCACGTATTTTTCTACTCATAAATATATTGGATATATGTAATCACAAAAAGCATTTAGTTATCATGTTTTCATTATTCAGTAGAGTTTTGAATTTTTTTAGTATTGTTTCAAAGCTCACTCTCTTTCTCTAAGGAAGAATAAATTTCATTCACAAGCGATGATGACCGAGATTCAATTTGAGAAAATCTTGGGTTGTATCTGGTACCTTTATAAATTATTTATGTGACCTTTATAAAAACCATTATAAATTATTTATGTGAATGAATATGATTTCTCAAAAAGAATTTTGCATTTATATATTTTTATTATATATGTTCATTATTTTCAAAATATGTAGAATATACGCATGAAAAATTTTCAAGACAATTTTGAGAGATAAAGTAAAGTAATGCCACAGAAATATAAGGTTTAATATGTAATTTTTGTAAATTTATGTTAATTGTTAAAAAATTTAAAGATGTTTTGCCTCAGTTATTTTTTTCCTTTTGTTCATATTTCCAACCATTGTCAGCAGATATAAAATCCAAACAACAACATTGTGCACGATAATGTAATATTTTATCCTCATAAACCATGAACAGTCCTACACAACATTCAATAGATAAAGTAGTATGTCATATGTCATTTTCAGTTATATTTCTTAAATATTTCATTTTATAATAATATATAAAAGCAAGAAAAGGTAAACCTGTATTTATATGAGAAAATTAATCGGCATACTACTGCAAAAATTATTTTAATTGTTCTCTGAATTACTTTTCAGTATTTCTTTTTTTTTTCAAAAAATAGAATGTACATAAATTATTGGAGGGATAAATTGTTTTTGTCATGACTCCCCTGATATTTTTCTCAAATTAGACTTTTAAAGAAAGAAATTTACGTATAATTTATATACCAAGAAAAACGTTAGAAATAATTTGTTGTTCTGAAAATAACAGTAAACAATGTAATAAGTAAAAAGAAGATATACTTTTTCACACAAAGAGAAAGGTATATATATATATATATATATATATATATATATATATATATATAACAAAGAAGCACCAAATATTAATAAATAACAAAAAGTTAAAATTCAAAAAATGTTATTAAGTATGTAATTATACACAAAAGATATTTTTTAATATATTTTCTTGAAAAAAAAAATTATGAATAATTGCAATAAATATATTTTATTATTTACATATTAGCTGATTAAATTTTGCAACTATGAAATATTATATTATTTTAATAGGATTAATTTCTAATACATTATTGTATTTTTGTCTTAAAATATAATTTCATGGAATGGAATTTGAAAATAGTACATGAATTATTTTTAAAATGTGAGAATTTTTCAGTGATTTGTGTCACAGGTCCTAACTGAAAGTATTTTTTTTTAAATTTACAAAATACCTGAATATTGTTTGTTTTGTTTGATTAACATGATCATTTCTATAATTTTGAATAAGGGCTTTGAGTAAATCTCCATTGCCTAATTTTGGAATAATATATTATTTCATTTGATGATGACAACGTTCATTTGCTGATGTTTATATACGTGACAGTATATAAACATCAGCAAATGAAATACAGCTGGTATGCTGGTATGCAGCATGGGGTATAGGGCAGCTGGTATGCGGCAGGTATTTTGTAAAGGCATTTATATGTGTCTGCCACATACCAGCTGTAACAAAAATGATTGAAAGAAGTAATAGCGTTATGGTAGTAGTGGATCTAACTGAGATTAAAATTCAGATCAACGCTTCACAAGCTTGCACTGATGACTCCGTAAACCCCTCTCTAACACGGGCAACATTCATTGTGCTCAACAGATTGTTACTAAACCAAGAACATAGCTTCCACCGTTTTGTAGTGATGTTGAAGTAAATCCTCGTAAACTCTAAAAGAGCATGATGTATTATTTTCAGAGGAGACTTGCTGTCATTTAAATAACGTCAGAAATTGTATATAACTCTGGTGGTTCCCTAGTAATAAATTTAATTTGTCTGCATTTGAGCATATAAACGTTATTTTATGGTTGGAAGTGCGCTCACCTACGATTGTAGTCCACATTATTGGGATCCACTCAAAATTGGATCTGGATTGTTTGCAGTACAACAACTCAACACAACAATCTAGTAACATATCATTTTCTTCAATGAATATTTAAAGTCATTTATCAGAAAAATAACAACAGACAGCACACAAAGGGAATTTGTCAACATGCTCCCCAAAGCATCCGGGTGGTTCTCGAGTTATTCTCTCAAATCATCAATCAGTTAAAATGATTAGGAAGTGACTGACCGTCATTTTAATGTTATGAATGCTATGTTCATGTCTTGTTGTAGTTCTGAAATTCCTTGAGGTGAATCAGACCGAAAAAGTCAGTTTTAAACAGTGAGATTAAGCAATAAACTAGTTAGAAATTATAATGTTAAAGACAGGTTTTTTAGTAATGTTAAACATATTTAATAACAATATTTTTACGTGAAAACATACAAATAATATTTAATCATGAGTTAGGAATTTTAGAAATTTTACTTATTGTGTAGTTTTAATTAAAACTTTATACATTAATAATTATTTTTTTATAAAATCCTACAAATATGATACTTTAAACTTGATTTATGAATTTTGAAATTTAATTACCTTGCTGCATATTTTCATTTTTTAATACGCTCTTCTATCATCTATTTTTAATAATATTTTATAGGAAATTTTAATCTAAGTTGTTTTTAGCTGGATAAAATAACAAAATAACTTGTCTTTTATAAAACAAATTTCAGTCAATATTTTAAGGGAAAGTATTTTTCGTTATTAAAATTTTAAGAGAATTTTATTTCATGCTTGAATGAAAGTTTTCAAAGAATTCTTTTCATTTTCATATAGGAAACAAAAAATATATATTTAAGAAAGAGTGGTCGAAGAAATACTGCAGGAATTAGCTCCAGAAAAGTAACTGAGGTAGAAAATTACTCCTATAAGCTAATATCAAGTTTTTCATTCTAGTCTTTTCAAAATTTTATAAGAACTGAATTATGTTTTTAATATTTTATGTTTTTGTTAAATTGTGAAATAAACTTTTCACATTTAAAGCAAGAAATTATATTTTATTAGAAATTAAAAATATAACAGAAAAAAAGAAGAAAAGACTGCAATGCAATAAAAAGATTGCATATTTAAGGAAACTAAATTACTACATATACAATATATATGCATATTTATTTATATATTCTTGTAGAAATATTTTCATAAATAATGTATATAAGTCTCTGCGGTGGTTTCTATTATTGAATGACTGTCATAAATTTATGATACAATTTCTCTCTTTATTTTAAACTCAATAATTTCACGAAATAACTTGAAATTTTTTCAAGCAAAATTAATTTTTGCTCATGAAAAAGAAAAATCAGAATTGCAGATTCAAACTTAGTTTTTCTAGAAAAATAAAATTTTTACACTTCTGCTTTCTGATTCATTTTGAAAGAAGTGATTGTAGCTATTAACTGTTCTCCCGAAAATCAATACATAAGACATATCCAAATGCTTCACTATATCCTAAAGCTTATGTGATTTCTAATATAATGAAATATTTCTTATAACCCATTATGTATTTGCCTTTCCACTGTTTTGAGTAAATTTCTTACCTCCCATATATGACAATATTAATTTAACATAGTTTCATTCTGTGAATTTTATTTACTTATTCAATCAAGTCTTGATTTATTTCTTTGATAAAAAAAACTGCATTTGTTATTTTTTTCGAATGATACCTTATTAATATTAATAAATAGTTAAGAATAAACATCAATAATAAACAAGTAAAATAAGAAAACATTCAAAAAATTACTAATGGAGTTTATCCTTTACAAGAAGAATTATTTCTTAATAAGTTAATTTTATTTAATTTCTTAAATTTTTTAATCTAATTTTTGTTACGTATGATTACAAGTTATTAGCATTTTGATTTATCCTATGCTAATGAAGTTATTATATTTAATGTTATATGTTATCATAATTCAATAAATTCCAATTCTTTGAAAATATTATACTCAAATTCATTTAAAACTATGGATTAATATTCAATTATTTCAATATTTTCAAATAAATATTTAGAAATTTCTAAATTAAAATTTCAGTATTCAAACAGTTTTTTCCGTTTAGATATTTTGCTGATATCTAGTAAAAAAATGTCACTATATCATGTTCTGAAACTTATGCCCGATACCTAACTCACCAGAAAATCATTCTAAGAAAGACTATTCATGTTAAGCATTTAATAATGTCTAACATCCTTCCTCTATTTTAGAATGGAATACAGAGATCCAGTGAAAACATTTCATCAATTGAACATAGTTCAAAATTAGAAGACAATTGTCCTTCAGAAATAAGAAGTCAAAAGCATTTAAGAAAATAACGTTGTAATAGCCGAAGATAATAACGCTGTAATAGCCGAAGATTTCACGGCATGTTGAATACTAACGGCTATTAAATTTTGAAGTAGGATTGGAATAATTTGAATGAAATAAATTATGTTTTTTTTAAATTTTAAAGCTAACAAAATACTTTTAAATGCTTAAAATCCTGCTATTTACTGAAGAACAAAAATTGCTTAAAATTATTAATCTATAAACAAATACATACATGTTCATAAATTAAGAATAATCTGGAACCGGCAAATAAATGTAGAAAAATCAAACAAACGTGATTTAATCATAAACCCCATGTATTAAACAACTGTGAAAGAACAAAAGATAAGGTGTATATATGATGACAAGGACACAAACCCTAAGCAATACAGCTCATTGGTGTACTTGCACAACATATTGCCTGTACAACAACTGGACAATACGTTGTTGGTATAGTTATTAATACATCTTATTTCTCCCATACGAATAAATAAAGTCCTTACTATGCCGCAGCATGCTGATTTTCACATTATTAAGCTGAACTTAGGATAAAGAACTCTACTGAAAAATCAATGTTCTACGAAATTCTGGTACAGACATTGGAAGGGGTTGACAGTCAGCGATACATCGGCCAAACATTTCCTACACAGGCTCTGCCAGATTCAAGTCCGGTGAGAATACTATCTAATCCATATGAGTTATATACTCCGATTGAAGGTTGTCGTAGACGACGATCAAATGATGAAGAATGACATAATCATCCATACGCCAAAAATTAGAATTAACACAGTACTTCTAAATAAATAAACCTTTTGTTACCTAGTCTTATCCATATGAATGCCAGACTTAAGTCAGACTGTAAGCTAAACCGTAACTTATCGGAAAATATAACAGAAGCCCACTGTGACATTGTCCACATTGCATGTTCTCTACTCCAATCCATCAGCTGGTGACCATGCATTTTCATGAGCAAAACACATCAGACAGGCCTGCAAGCATATAAACAATACCGTCCCAAATTTCTGTTTACCGTTTGTCTGGCTGACGATAACTGATGTGCTAGGTCCGTTGCTGTGCTCTATCTCACTCTTTTAGTGGTTATTATCAAATACTGGTCGTTGTCAGACATCGTCACTTGATGGTGGCTTGTACTGTAATGTCTACTGGCGTTTCAATCATCATAGATTCCTCGTCACAGTCACTTGGAACCGTTGCTGCAGTCTGGTTGATTGATAATTTTACAACATAAAACATATCCACATGCATCTATGAGTCACAACTATGTGGTAGTGGTACTGAGTACCTTACAGGTTGTTTGTGAACACGTTTAACTCTTTGTCACATGTCTTAATATAATCCTGTCTTACGTTCTCGTCAACGTGACGTTCACTGGGCGTTATCAGGTGCTTTGCTGTAATTTTCATATTATGCTTGACCACGAGTGGGATATTTCTAGTTTGTAATTTTCCATTTACGCTTGATTTCCATGAGCTTTATGATTATGGTTAATCTATGGACATGTGTGTTTATTAAAAAGATTTATTTTTTACAGGTTCCAGCTCTCACAACAAATATTATTTTCCCATAACATTTAGAATTTTTCTTTATTGTTAGAAACATTTTTGATATTTATTTTAAAATAAAAGTACTTTTTTGTTTATTATTTACATAGAGCAAAAATTTGCAAAATTTGATATTATCTGAATTCAAGGACTTGTTTTATATAAAAAAAATACCAAACAATTCTTTAATCTATCAACAAATTAATGAACTAAACCATATAAATATCTCTACAAAAATTTTGGAATGTTGCAAACAGTATCGTTTTTAAAAATAATAGTCAAAAGCAAAAACAATATTAATATAAATTAAAAAAAGAAACAATTTTTATCTCTGTAGATGTTCTCATATCCTGCTGGGAAAAGGCACCATAGGGGTCCAGAATGTAGTTAGTTCGACACCTGACGACGTTGGATAACTTTCAAAAGTGGTTTCTAATTTCTTGAGATATTCCATACAAGTAGGGTGATATACCTATGCGAGCAGTCTCCTGTTAAGTTCATCAGATAAATAAAATCCTAGTCTGCTACAATGAATAAAGGATAATGAGAAGTCAAGAATTTTGTTGAACTTTGTTTAAATGAAAATGCATTTGGTTGCATTTAAGACTTCGGTCAGCTAGAAAAAAAATTATGAAGTCCAAATGAACTTAATCGCGAACTTAATTCAAAATAACCAATTACTTAGAAATATAAACCAAGAACAAAGCTTTTGTTGGAAAGCTTCAATAAATGTACATGGATTTGTACTTGATATTAAAAAGCAAATTTTTCCCAATATTTTGGTCATTTTAACTGTGCTTTCTATACGTATTAGTCTCTGATTATTAATTTAATATACTAATTTTGGTGTCTGAAATATTTTGAGGTTACTTCACTAAATAGTATATGCATTTCAAAATGCTTTGTATTCTTTCCACACACTTTAAAACCTTGTAGGGAAATTAGGTATTTCCTTATTTGGCATACGTCGCTCTATAAGGAGTTACTATTATTGAATTAAGTCTGCTCAGAGCTGATGTAGGACGTGAGCTTCATATTAATCAAGGTACAAAACCAGTTTAAATGTCTAAAAATGCTGATCAAGCTTGTTTGGTAAGTTAATCATCCATCCCATCATTGTCCAAACTCGCTTTCCTTTTCCTGTTTCGTGAAATGTGATTATTCTCCAAGTTGTTGATGTCCTGAAGCAGTTCTTAGTTGGAAGATGATGAATGAAATCTAGTATCAACTCTTAGTTCTCTCTCTTTTGTTGTCAAGGAGGTGGGTGGAAAGTTAATTCAGGTTTGTTTCTTTCTTTCTGTTTTTTAGCTCACTAGATATAAATCACCCTGAAAAACAAAAAAAAGAGGAAAATATTTGGAAAAGAAATAAAAAATCTGATTTTGGGAAACATTCTTTTTTAATCAGAGAAAGATATTTATTTGAATTTCTATGGTGTAAAAAAGAAACATTTTTATATTCGTAATTAACTGAAATCAAATAATTTCTAATTATTGTCTTTGAAAAATATGTACCTTTTTGAAAACTGTCATTTAATATTCAAAATCTTAATTAAATGAATAATGTCAACTTAAACAAATGATATCTGCAATAAATAATTATTTTGAAAGTTTTCAAAATTAAACAAGGAATTTATAAATAACTTAATATATTCGACTTTTACAATCAAAAGTAATATCTTTATATATTGATTTTAATAATCGTAATACAATTTAATTATGTAAATTTCCCTTTAATACAAATTTAAAGACAATTATAAGTTTCCTCCTGCTAAACATTTGCAAGCAAGCTTCATAAATACTGCATTGGTATAGATATTTAATTTTTTTTAATTATATTTATATAAAAATTCAATGATTGATGTTATCTCCAATAAAAAAAAAATATCGTAATATTACAAAAATATTCTAGTATTAGTAATTATTGGTTAAAAATACATACATATATATATATATATATATAAAATTTCCTTCTTGCTGATATATATATTCTAATCAATATGGCAAGACTGTGTTTTATTACATTATAAAGAGCAAACTGCATTATAACATTAATCTATAAGTGATAAATCTTACGATTATTTATATAAAGAAGTGTTTCAGACTAGTACTTTTCTTTCCATGCTAAACTTCCTGTGCTTACATTTAAATGCAAAAGTAAACCTATAAAGGAAATTTTAAGTCAAAGGGATAACTAAATTTAGAGCTCAATTATTATAAATTTTTATTCCTTAATACCTATAAATTAATTCTTATTCTTAAATTAAGAAAAAACTAAATTATCTTATTATAAATTTCATAAACTTTAACAAGTCTGCTGATAGATAACAAAAGCATTTGTAATGTAAATTAAGAAATTTTCATGTTTCATTTGTAATTCCCAATTTTTATGTGAATGTTTATCATGGTAATTTTACCATTCCAAACATTCTGGTTTTCATTTTCTATAATTAAAATCACTTTTAAATGGAATTTATTATTTACAAAATTACAATTTAATCGGAAAAGATAAGAAATAATAAAATGCAAAGGGAAGTTTTAAGGTTAAAAATGAAAAACACTAATGAAATATTAAAATATTCAGAGAAAAATACCACACTTCTATAGGCATACATATTTTCCTTGTCAGCATTCATTAAAATTTGTTAATAATTACACCTGTGAAAATAAATGAAATTATTTTTCCTTTCTTTAAGTTTATTTGTAAAATGATTTGCTTCGTAAAGTATGTAGAAATCTCGTCGTTATTGTTCCAACCAATGCCAAACAATATATATTACAATCGGAATTGCAAATTATTCAAATGGAAAGAACGTTCTAATTAAAAAAAGATGCATCGAAATAATAAATTTGATTATTATTCTATTTAATGAGGAAAAATTACTCTCGCATTTGTCAAAATAAATATTTTACTTTTATAAAAATAAAAACTATTATTTGCTTATTTTTTAAAAAAATGAAAGCTTTATAGTGTTTTTACTATTCTGATTCTTGTTAATATAATTTATTTTATCATAATTTTTCATGTTGCAATATTGCTTTCCACAAGAAAAGAAATATATATTTAATAATATATTCTTCTTATATAGTATATTAAATTTTTTGAATAAAAAACTGATTTAAGTGGTTCGAATGTAAATATTTGACACAAATTCAGAGTTTCCCTCTAATTTAAATCAAGGTAACATTCTCAGGTATATATTATAACTAATAAATCTTTTGACTGTAAACTGTCATTGAAAATTTCAGATTTACCATATAAGGTAAAATACGTATATATATGAATTTAATATACTATGGAATTATAATAAAAAAGTATAAATGAAATGTTTTGTGTCAATTTTTTATATAGAACATTATTCGTTGAATACCAATATTATTAATTATGTATGAATTTATGGGTAATGTTTTGAATATGGGTAAAAATGTTGAATAACAAAAGTCTTCACTGAACTTTTATTTATAATGGATATAAACTTAAATCTTAAAAAAAATTGATTTTATCCATAGAATTTATGCAAAATTTCCAAAAAAATTATGTATCTATCAGAATTAATCAGTTAAATTAATGAAAAATATTAAAAAAAATAAATAAAAATAACAAAATTTGAAAAAAGCTGATAAAATAAAAGAATAAACTATATCAAACTAATCTCTATTACAAAGTGTGTAACCCAAATAATGGTATTCAGACATTTAAAAATATGTCTGAGTAGCATTTTAAAATAATTTAAAGCAAATGGTGTACTAAAGCTACCTAAAAACTAGGCATTTTTGAAATATTTTTTGCTCAAATTTATAAAAAAAGTTCTCTTTTTGTTGTTGCTGAAGCATATTTATTCGATTTAGTGCCTTTAAGCATGCAGTATTGCAACTTTTAGCAGATTCATCATACAGCATAATTATTTTGAACATATTGAAATCATTAACATAGTACAAGGATTTGATGGTTCAGCAAGGCGTTTGCTTTATTATTATCATATGGACAGATCAGAAAAATAAAGCACTCTTTATTTCGTTTCAATTTGCCTTGTGAGAGTTTTTCCATTAAAAGTCTATTAATTTAGGCATTTGTAAAAATCAATTAATTGTCAAAAAAAGTTTACTTAATTGTAAATAATAAACACTGATTACTACAAGAACAATATAAACACATGAGTAAGCTAATGAATGCGGATTAATAAATTATTATAAATATTAGCTTGTATCATAACTTATAAATTAAAAAAAATAATAAAAAAGTCAAATACCTGAATGACCACAAGAAAATGAATAAATGAAAATTTCAAATCACAGATGAAAATTTTCACTTATTTAGTTGAATTAAAATATACATTTAAATTGTTTATTTTGATACGCAAGCATGTTTTAATTTAATATTTTTAAGCATTCTAATATTTATAACAATTGAAGTATCTGTAACCAGAAGAAGTGTCTTTACTGAAAAATTTTAGAAAGAACGAAAGTGACATAATCACCAAAAAGAGGAAATATCAAAAAAAATATGTGAAAATAACGTTTCATTAGATATATACACTATACATAATGAGCTCAAAATATTGTACCAAAACTGATACTGCTGTGTTAGTTGGATATAATCTTTGATAAAAATTAAGAGCTAGATTAAAATTTTTGATATGTAACAGAGGGGAATTAACTTAACATAATCTAAAGAGCAATTGTTTGATGAATGTTAATAATTTTTGTAACAGATTTCAATTGTTAGTTTATCCATCTAATTTAAGTTCAAAAGCTAGGTATATCCTATTTTAGATGATAAAATATTGCTGTGTGGGGCAAGAAATTAATTTTGAAAACACTTGAGTTTCTGAATTGAAAAATATGTTCATAGTTAGGAAGTTTTATCAGCAAAAACCAATATTCCTTTCCATAAAAATAAAATTAATAAAACTATTTGAAAACAAAAGACTATATTTAAATAACTCTATATGTTTATGTTTTCAAAAAACTTTAATTCAGGAAATATTTTCGATAGAAATTTCTAGAAAACCACTAGGAGATAAATGGGAACAAATTTAGTTCGTGTTTATTAGAATTAAAAGGAAACAAAATTTCACCCAGGGCAAAATTTTTAGTTTGATACAAAAGATAAAGTTCAGATAAAAATGGATTATCTAGAATACATTATATACATCATAATTAAAATCAAAACATGCAATTCAACGTATCAAGAAGAGTAAAAAAAATCAAAATTTATTCTCGGGTGACTGAAGAAACCAATAATTTCATGGTTAATAAAATAGTTGAGTAGTCATAAAAAGGGGAAAATATCAATAGGTCGTAAACTGATAACCAGTATAAAATAGAAGAACTCTAGCTAAGATCGATAAAGCATGAGCATTTTTATATTGAACATGATATTAAATATTTGAAGGCTTATTGTTTTATCTGATCATCTCTTCTTTCTTTAAATATATTATGGTTCTGGAATATTAAGCAGCAAACGAAAAACTAAGGACACAAGAATAAGAAAAGCTAATGGACAGTTTTTTTTTTTTTTTTTTTTTTTTTTTTTTTTTTTTTTTTAAACCAATTATATAACTATTATTACTGAATGTAATTAGGAAGACAACAGTATACAACAAAAATTGTCCTACATTTTACCATTCTTGAGATAAATAAGAAAATAAATCTTCTGAAGTGTTTAAAAAATAAAAAAGAATAGTTATATGAATAGTAATAAATCCATTGGTCATGTAAAATATCTTAAGATCAAACAAAGCTTGAGGAAAATTATTATAAACTAAAAGTTGAGCTTTCCTGTTATGTTCAGTGGAATAAATGTAAAGGAGTGTGCTACTGTTGGTATTTTGGAATAGTATCGTGAGTAAGTCTTCAAAAATCAGTCTGTATTAAATCTAAAGATCAAGAATTTGGTGGAACTTTGTTGTTTGAAATTCTTTTCTATGAGTCCTACAGTGAGAACTAAGATATATGGCCATTAAAATATTGCCAAAGCAAACAATTATTGGTCCTTGTGCCTCATTACTTTGATTCAAAACATGTATATAATAATAATTAATACGTGCTTGTCGATTGTTGATAATTTATCAAAATTTTTGTAATTTCTGTTATTTAATTAAACACTATTCAGAAAAATAAGTAATGTTTTACTAAGAAGGTAAGCAATTTAATTAAAAATTTATGAATTAACTTTTATATTCCTTGTTAATATCCGATTGAAATATGTTTGCAGATAACAATATTGAAGATTCAGAATGTGTGAAAACTTATTTGAAACAATTAATTTATAAAAACATTCCTCAATAATATTTGATAAAATTTTCAATTAATTTACTCATTCAATTATGGATTGATTAACTATAGCCAGACAAATTGGGTGGTTAAAATTATATAGAATATTAGTTTTTAAATGCGTTTTATTAATGATTATCGAAAGTAATTTAGTATAGAGGATATGGAATACACAGGAAGTTAAAACTAATCTAAAGACATTCGAAATGTGCTTTAGCAAAATAATGAAAAATGTTTCGCCTAGATTTTAAAATAACTTGTATCATAATTGCAATTTATTATAGACTTCATTTTGGTATTTAAGTTGTATATATATATATATATATATATAGTTTTTATTATGATTGGTTTAAGATTAATCTTTAAATATTTCATTCTTTTGGGCGTATGGGATGTTTAGAAAAAAATTATTTCTTCAATTATCACACGAGTTAAATAAAATATCATGCTTAGTAATAATGTCATAATAAAATGTAATTTTAATGAGAAGCATGCAAAATATCTACATATAAGCTCTCTATAGTCTAACGTAAAGAATCCTTGTTTTTTACTAGTTATTATTAAAGAGTAGAAAAGTGAAGTGAGCTGCAATTTCAAATTTACACTTACACAATGAGGAGTATTCTTAAGAATTCACGACATTACCATCTCTCCTACAGATCTGTGACATCAATAGATGTCATTCTTATAAAATTCTCTAAGCTATTCAATTCCATCATCGCAAAACATTTATCATGGTATTAGGCTACCAGACTGCTTACTGGATATTGTTCATTAGTAGATATAAACAAATTTATGTATAAAACATTATTTTATTACTTTATCATTTGTTAATTGGCAAAATATACGATATAGTGAGTAAAAAGCAAAGTAAGTCGAGAGTGATTCATTTTAACAAAAAAACTATGTCCCCTTAAAAAGGGTGATAACATGAAAAATATACTATTATTTTTTTTGTTTGCCAGTTCACCAGCTTGTGTATTCAATTTTAATCTGAGAAACATATATTTGTACTGATAAGGAGTTTATTTTAAACCATAAATTTTATTAACTATCCTGTGCAAAAAATTAACTACAAGATACATTATCAAATCAGTTAAATTAAAGTTAATAGCAAACCATTTGCCATTTATAAGATAATATGATTGCGTAAACTAAAAGTATTGTGTTATAAATGGTAAATTTTCTTATAAAATATGCTCTGATGTCACTTGTTTCAGGTAAAAACATGTTTAGAACTATAATCAAACATATTACGTAATTCTAAATATAATTTTTAAATTATTGAACTTTAATTTTTTGACGATTTTAATAAAGTGTTAGTGAAATATGTGTTTCGATTTTTTAATTTTTAAATCTCATTTTAAAATTATGTAAGCGTTTATTATGGTCCCTTTCCTTTAAATCATTTATATAAAAAGCTACATCAGTCAAATAATAAGTGTGTCAAAAACATTATTTATAATATTCACTATTACGAGCCTTATTTGATTGAATATTTTCCCAATAGTGTAAAAAACTCGTGTTTAATATTAAAATATATAGGCTTGCATTACATATATTATGATTTAATAAACATATATTGCTTCACTCAGAAATTTTATTAATGGGTTTTCCTACAGGTTACGAAATAAAATATTATGTAAAAGCTTTTTAATAACAAGTCTCCATTTTCAATGTTATAATTTAACTTTTTTCATTGTTAGTCTTCAAAAATAATATCATTTTTTCTTTGAAATATGATTTTATGTTAATTAAAGTTTTCAAAATTGAACTTATGCATCATAAAAAACGCAGTATTTTTTCATCAGCATAAAAATAGAGGTATCAAACGTTAACAAAAGAAAAAAAACATGCTTTTTAATGATCCTTTTTATTTAAAAAATAAAATTGTCTTATTTTTTTTTTCAAAATGTTGACGTTAAAAAGTGAATTGCTAAAAAAAAATTCCTTTTAAAATGAAAGTTTTCTCCGTTATTTTACGTTAAAATTTGAAAAATAATGAGAAAAGTTCCAAATAAAATCTTAGCTTAAGAAGATGGTAGTATTTTAAGTGATTATTTCCCTTGCGACAATGTACACAATAATAAATTTTCATTCCAAAAAAGAATTCTTATTTGTTATCATTTTTTAAAGATATTAATACAAAATAGGAAATATAGCTACAAGGAAGATACATAAAAATATCTTACAACAAAAGTATTCTTAAAAAATGTAATATGTGAAAAATAATTAATAGTTCAAATTTATTAATTAAAGAAAATAACTGCATTATGTTTTAAAAATTTCATAAAATTTAATGATCAAATTATATTTAAGGAAGTAAATATATACAAAAATATTTGGTGACAAATAATTAATAATAACTCAAACACACAAAAGAGCTCATCATTAAAAAAAAAATATTTGAATTCTTACAATTGAATTATAAATTGAGTTGGAAATTTGAATTAATAATAAATAGTATTTATTCATTTTAATAGTTTAATGATCAAAGTATAAGTCAGATGCTTGTAGAATTAAACACATATTGAAAATAATTAGTTTCGTTTGTTTTAATTTCGAATAAATTAATAATAATTTCATTTAAAATTTCTTTCCTTGTTTATTCCTTGTAAAAAGTAACGATTTTAATTATGAATTATATAATATAAAAAAATTGATACAGTATTAAACATGAGAAGATTTAAATATAAATTACATTATTTTTAACGTATTCTCTCTAAATATATATTAAATATACGTCAGTTTTTCAATTTTCTCATCATTTGAAAAAAATTAACCTTATTGTGCATGATTTTTTTTGCAAAATTAGAAACTAAACTTTGTATTTTAAAAAAGGTTTGCCTCTGTGCCTTAGAAAATATGTTAAAATTATATATTCTAAGGTACAGAGTTTCTGTAAAATGTTTTATGTATTTCTTCTATTTTCATTTTTAGAAATTTTCGAAAAACGTTTGTTAAAATACAAACAAACCTGTATAATTAATTCATAGAATTACTCATGCCTTTTATTTCAAGTTTTTATTTCACTTTCCGTAGATAATTTCTTCTTCCAAACTTATAGCTTCTTGTGTAAATAGTCTCTATGTGTGTTATTCTTATAGGCATATTCTGTTTTTCAGTTTTATTATCTTTTCATTTTTATCTGTGTTAATTATTTCACAGAAAGGTTAATTCAAACCGATTTCTTATTCACCCATATCAATTGAGTTAACACTACTGTACATTTTATTTGAAGATTTGTGCAGTAAATCACATTCTCAAGGAGATGGTAAAACATTGATCTGAAAGGAAAGATCATTGCATAGATAGTGACTTGATTGTCTGTACTTTGCTTGAAACAGACAGATAAAGGATGCCTTTATTTAAGTCCTCTGAAATAACTACAAGACTTCTTAAATCAATCTAACCATAACTGTTATTTATTTAAACTTATCTTCATCAAAATTTCAGTTAAATTTTATTGACACTCGATACAATTAATAAATAATCAGGTGAAAACAAAATTTTTGTTTTAAATCTTCAAAAAATTTTATTAAGTAAAAACATCACTCGTCTGTAAAGAATATTAAGTAATGAAGCTCTTTTGCTGTACGATGCCTTAATTTATAAATTAAGTAAATATTTACCCTTAAAACAAAAAAATTACTCTGGATATTCCCCAGAATAGATGCTAAACAACCACTTTCTGATAATCAACTAAGCAACTATTAATGATATTAAGGAATTTCAATCAAGTGAATAGTTTCCAAATTATTTAGATAAATTGAATGAAAAGAGATTAAATTTTACATTGCTGCCTTTAATTTATTCACTGTCTTTATGGATAGGGAGATTACCAAATGGTTTTCAAATAAAACTACAATACTTACTGGAATTTAATTTTTACCTATGTGCCTCTACTAATTATATAAATACTATTGGTTTGTATAAATACCATATGTGTGTATGACTGCAAATGTAATTGTAAAATGTAAATGTTTATTTAAATGCATGTTCTAAATATACCATTTCAAACTAAATATATTTAATAGCTTAAGACAAATCTTCATGTGACAATGTTAAAAAATTACAAATATATTTTTAAAAATTTATAATCAATAGTATTTAAATTCAAAAGTTATAACATACTATTTTTAATAAATTTAATTGATCTAAAAGTCCTTTTATATTATATGGGTAAGCTAATAAAACTTTTTTAGTTAATCGTATACTGTTAAAGTCGTTTCAACTTGCGATTAAAATGAGGATTCTAAATTTGGATCTTATTATCAAACCTAGGGACTTTTACTTTGAAGACCGCTATCCTACTATTAGTTTATGATGAGCTCATAAAAATATGGAGAAAAATATATAAAAATCTATGTCAAGAGCAAAATTTATTTTGATATCTATAAAAGATGAGATATAATAATTTTACACTTCGTCGAAGCAAAATGTTGTTTTTAAAACTAGCATCTTACATCACCAATGTTTCTTACCGCATTTAAAATTGCTTATAACATTATTATAATCATTATATTATGTTGATAAAAAAATATATAGGTTTATTGATAGTATAAATTTCATAAAAATGATTGTTTACCTAAAATTTTGAGTAATGCTACTTAAATTATTATTTATCCCCCCAAAAAATATAATAATAATAAAAAAAAATTGTAAGTCTATGGATATCAATTTCTGAAAATGTAGCAATATTCAAAATTAGTTGCTGAATTATTTTATAAAAATTTAAAATTTTTATCGTATCATTTGAATTTTTGACAATTTGAAATAATATGAATGTTAACTATTATAACAATCTCATGTAAATTAATTTGTAGATGTTTAAATTAAAACATCAACAAAAAATTTAATTTAAATTATTTATTTTATTGTAGATAATAAATAGAAATTTGTCAAGATAAATTTATGATTTGATAATATTATTAAGGAAATTAAATTAATATTATAATAAAAATAAATTCTCAAATTGTAAAGAGTAAAATTACTTAAGTCTACTGAAATATCTATCAAAATTATGTATGAAACTTGAAAAGAAAAATGTAACATATTTGTCTTTATATTTAAAAAAAAATCATGCATCTTTAAATTTTTAAGAATCATTTAGTGATTTTTAAAGTGATAATTTTTATTATTTTACTTCCTTTAATAATTTAGAACTAAATATGATAAAGTTTTTGGTCTGAAAATTCTTACATTATTTCAAATGCTACTAACATTCATATTTTGAAAACAGTAAAAGTATATTTTGAGAAAAATAATGTTTAATTGTTTACAGTAAATAATATTTAATTAAGCCTTTTAAGACATATTTTTCACATTGGGGATTAATTTTTATTTTGAATCAAACTTTTAATATGAAGTCTTTATGTTAAAAGTAATGTTTAAGTTATTTTTATGAGAAAAGTAATATGACTTTTTTTTTACCTTATATCTACTTATTTAGCATTTAATTTTAATCAAATATCTTTTCAAATATAGTTTCAGAAAAGCCGATATTTGTGAAGATTAACAGTAAAAATTTGTAGGGTAAAGTAGCTAGATTTTTCTAAGAATATGTGTTGCTTAGTTCATTTACCCTGCTAAGTTATGTTCTTGTTTTTCTCATGATACGTTTTTGTTTTCATGTTATGGTATTTGTTTCATACTCTCAATCTCTCTAAAAATCATATTCTCTATCTATAAGACACTATAAATGATTTAAGACTTCCTAGCCAAATAACAGCTCTTTTCTATAATATTATTCTTAGAAAATCTGCCATAAAAAATTGCAGTACCATTCTAATCAGTTCACTGGACTCTAAAATGAAAATAAAAATTAGATAAAAAAAAAAACTTTTTTTCAACCCATACCATAAATTTATAGAAAATTTACATTCCACGATTGCTTGAATATGTTGTTTTTAATTTCATAGTCAAACAGCCATATTTATTCTTAATATTCTTTGTTTCTTAAACTTACAAACATAAAAAAGTTATTTTATTCATTATGTAAATTAATATAGATACTATTTTCCAAGATAATTTCAATAAGGCGTATTCCAAATACGACAGTGAAACTGAAAATTTTATTCATTTGCTTGTTCTGAAAACTGTGAAACAACTAAATTCATTACGAATTCTTGATCACCTGTCATAAAAACTTGTCTCATATGACGTGCTTGTCGTTACAACATTCTTAAACAATTATGAATGTTTTACAAGATTGATTATGATCAGTATAATTGGTATAAGTCATTAAAACACAATACATATGTCTTAAAAATGTAAAACCACACACACAGAAAAGTACCTTTTACTAATTTTTATTTACTAAATTTCGTACCATTCTGCACAGATTATTAATAGCTTATATTAAAGGATATATTCTTTTAGTCAGGAAATACTTATCCAACTAAAATTATCTTTCTTAAAATTAAACGTATCTTTATTTCAACTTATAACATAATATACGAGCTCATTGTCGACTTGAGAATGAATTTGGATAAAATGTTAAAGTATAATAATTTTATAAATTTAATATAATCGACTTTATCTGCAAAATTTAAATATAATACTATGTTAAACTGTGAAAAAAATCTAAAATGGAAATAACGATAAATCATCAAACAACTAACCGACAACTAGGAAATATACTTTCATTTTATAATTTTTTTCCTATCGATTCTATTGATTAATCAATAAACACATTATTCATATGCTCTGCATACGGAAAATCAATACTTATTCTAGTGGAACACAGTTAATTAAAACAAAATGTTTTGAGCTTTATATAATTATTAAATCTTTATATAATAAGTATAAAAGCCTTATATAGTATTTAAAATGCATCATGATTATTTTTGGTTTTATTGTTAATATATGAAACAATTTTGTCCCAATTAAGTTGCATTTACTTTTTTTAAAAAAAAGACTTTAATATTGATGACTTCGGAACGTATGAAATTTGATCTTGTAATCAAAAGATGAAAAAAATGTAGAATACTTTGATCATTTGGGATTTTATATTACAGAAATATATATTTTTAGAAACTAAAAATAATTAATAAAAATAGCATGAAAAAATTCTACCCAAAAAAATGTGAAAAAATTGAGTTGTGAAAAAATGAGATTCTGTTTTATAAACATTGATATTTAAACATGCTTTAAATACATTGTACCCCTAAAATAATTATATTACAAAACCTAGAGTGTGTAAAATAGCCTTAAATTTTAAACACGAAAGATTTTTTCTTTATTAAAAACTACATCTTCGTAACATACTATGATTGAACTGAAATGCATAAAGATATCTTTATTTCAAGGGAAATTCATATTTTTGATTGTTATATTTTAGAGTTTCGTTGTCAAATGATTTCTTAGGATTATGATTCATTACATTAAAAGTACAATTTATTTAAAATTGGAAATAAATAAGGTACAGTAAATTCAATGCCTTCTCTTCTTATTTCTTTTTATATAAAAATTAAAAAATTAAAACAATTTTGATTAGAATGATAGTTTACATTTTTCAAGTATTTTATCATTAGAAGTAAAATTATTTCTTGCGAGGATTAATTCTTATAAAGTTTTGTTTCTGTTTTATTATAAACATATTAAAATCAATTAAAACAATTCTTTTTTGGTTTGAGTGGCAAATAAATATTTTGGTGTGATTCCATTTTCGGCAGAATCATTTACACATGGAGATTAATTTTATGTTGATAAAAGATTGCTTGAGATCTAACCCGAAACATTGCAAACACAACAGCATCTTTAAAAAAGAAAATAAACACTGTTGAACTAAAGTAAATATCAGTGCTAATTTAGTCACTATATTTCACCAAAAAATATAAATACACCATATATTCTAAAAGTCGCACTAGATTTTCTGAAAAATCTTGGTATGCAAACATCACATTTGAAGAATAAAAGTAAAAAAAAAATTACAAGGATTAAAAATGTTACATCAGCATAAACATTATATTAAACTAAACTACGAGTGGCAATTCAGCTCAAAATCATGAAATATTTATCATTTAAAAATGCATAAAATGAAGAGTATGACTTAAAAAATAAATTATTTTTAGAATAACTGTAAATATACTGATATTCACAAATATATACCCAAATATAACAAAAAAACCCAATTTACCGGCATCATATTCATACACTATGTTACAAAGCATATTTCAACAGCAAGTATTGAACAGAATCATGAATATTTGCATTAGCTAGCAAAAATTTCAATATATAAATTTAAAGGGATTTAGAAAATTTTGAACCAAAATAAAATATAAAGACCACAAATATGTTAAGCAGTTATTTAAATATTCATGATGAACGGTCTCTGGGTTATAATTGCAGCATCTGTACTTTTGGAATCTGTGCATATAATTTAAACAAATTTAAATATTGATTTTAATTACATTTTTATAGATTATTATGATTTTTCTATCAATTTAAGAAGATGCAATAGAGCATATTTTTTTAAATTCCCATAAACACCAAATTGATAGAAATGTCAAATTTATAAAACAATATTTAATTTGTTTAAAGATTCTTCTAGTTATTTTAGACAATATCCATGCTTGATACTACTTTTTGGAACTACTTTGATATACCCCCCCAAATTGGAAATTTGGCGACCTTTTTTTCTTGCCAAGATGGATTCTCGCTAAATACAAATAATTAATAACAAAAAAACTTTTAAATAAAACTCAACAAATGGTACAAAATACAAGAAAATACTAAATTTGACAACAGCAAAAACATAAAAGCTGAAAAAATCTAAATTGGCAACACCAAAATAAGAAACTGCAACCATAAAATAGTCCGTAGGGTGTGTCAGATTTGGCGCTTAATTATTTTTTGAGGGTAGGTGTATATAAAAGTTGTTACAACTTTTTTAAATTTTAAATAATGCAAATTTAAAGAAAATAGTTTAAAAGTATTTCAAATGAAATATTAATCATTATAAGATTATAATTTGCGTTGATAGGTTAATTAAACAATTTGTATCCAAATTATAATATTTGACTTTCGGAATAAATTGACCACAACTTATAAGTTAAAAATAATTTTCCAATATGCATTCAACATTAATTAAGTGCATATGATTATATTCTAATGCATACATTAATAAAATTACAATTTGATTTGATTAATTAATTAACCAATTTTTCACACAATGATCAATTTTTTCAATTGTAGTCAAAATCGACTTTGACATTTAATAGGAGAAGTAGATTTTAAAATAAGCTTACGTTCAATATTAGTTAAATGCATACGGTCATTATATATTTAACATAATATTTAAGAATAATAAATAAAAATATTATTTTAAATCTTTTAATTGGTCAATTTATCTTTAAATACAAAATTTCTCTCGTTTGATGATTTGATCAAGACCTTCTATTTATATTGATTCCAAGATATTATGAAAATCCTCTCCCGACATTGGTATCTAGACTGGAAAATGAGTTCCAGAATTTAAAGTACGCAGACTGATTAATTCAAAAAGAAAATATTATTCAGCAAAAAATTCCTTTTTCCATTATTTTAGTCTCGTTAAAATATTTAAATCACGAACATTATTGAAATAATTACGTAAAATATTACAAATTTGGTTTTGCTTAGTTTTAAAATTCTATCTCTTAAAGTGAAAAATTAGAATATTTAAGTCATGAAACATTATTGAAATAATTACGTAAAATATTACAAACTTAGTTTCGCTTAGTTTTATAATTCTATCACTTAAAGTGAAAATTTAGCTATTAATAATATAATTTCCATATTATTGAGAATACAAAGAATATTGATAAAAATGAATACTTGTAGAGAAATTCTAAAATATCTATTTCATTTTTACTCAGATTTAATTTTTTTTAAATAAATTTTAATCGCTCAGTCAACGTTAATACCAATCAAGTTCAAAAATAAAAAATGTCAATTTATATTTACTTACTTTATATTTATGTTGATCTTTATATTTATTATATTTATTTATATTTATGGGAAATATATTATAACCAAATTTTAGTTTTATATGTTTAAAAATGATTCTCTTATATATTTTGATAATACTTTAAAAAAGGAAATCCCGTGAAATAAGTTTTAAATTCTTTTCAATTTTTCTTTTTAATGTATAACCAATTTCTTATAATTTCAGAGTTTGATTACACTAAATCTATGGTCAAAATACTTAGAATAATTAATAAAAATCATTTTCAATTATTTTTTATTTATATATGATTAATACTAAAAATTGTTTGAAATTATTTTACTATGAAATATATTTAGAATAAATATTGATAGTAATTAGTGGAAAAAAGCTAAAACTTATGAGGAAATTTATAAAAACAATAAATACATTTAATAACTTCATTCAAATATATTTCTGACTCCATTTGAAGTTGTTTTCTTTTAAGTCAACATCCTTTCCTCCTAATTTTTAGAAAATGTTTTAAAAGAAATAAATTTTCTCAGAACCATTTTGGAAATTTGAATTTTAGTTTAGATGAAAGAATGAATTTTTAAAAAATATAGAGGTTTATCTATCTATATCTATCTATAAAACTTGCTAAAATATTTACATAGCTTTTATTTAACTAATTACTTTATTTGGATATTTTTGTCGATCACTCAAACATTTATTTTTTAATATTGTGCTTAAAATTTAGTTGCGATTCTGCTTGTTTCCTGTATCAAGAAAAAAATGTGAAAGATTTTGTGTCAATGTTACACAAGCAGAAACGCCATAGAAAAATGGGAAAATTCCTGCGCATAATATTTAATACATGAATTATTCCCAAAAATATTTTCGCAAATTCTCCTATAAGTAGAAACTGGAAGCCTCGAGAAAATTATATAGTCATTTCTTTAAGATATTAATATAATTTCTCGCATTTTTAATCTGACATTAACGGCAATGTTTATTTGTTTGCACTTTAGTATTTACTAAGTCTTTACAACACATTTGTTAATGCAAATGTAATTTCATTCAAAAATGTGTTGTAAAGTCTCATAATTCATGTGAGGGAACAGTTGTCAATTAGATCCGCAAGATAATTATGAAAATGCATTTTATTTTAAACAAATGTGATGACTCTAAATTGTTTTTAATATAAAATATTTTTAAGCATGATTATTTTTTATTCTGGATAATTATATATGTTTTATGAGTTGTTAATTCATTATTGAAATTGAGCATACATAAAATAGATACCCCAGCAAAAAATACCATTTTTTGGTAAATGAAAATAATTATTAAAATTTTTTTAGCATGGAAAAATATTTTTACAAACATATTAACATATTTTATAAGCATATTAATGCTTTTTCACAAAACATAAAATACTTCTTAGTGAAAGACAAGTACATTCTATCGTGACATGGTGAAGTTTAAACCCAAGATTAGTTAAAATCACGCTGTCGCTAGTGGGTGTCTATAATGTTTTCATTTATTTCTCAAATAATAAATGAAAAAAGTTAGATATACTTAAATTGTTTTTATATAAAGATTTTTTAATTATGCATTGTTCTGATTTTTATTTAATATTTTCTTTTAACTATTTTCGCTTAAAAGTGAATAGCAAAAACAATAGTGTACATTTTACTGTATTTATCTCTACTTTATTATATCTCACCCATGGTGATACTCTTCAAAACTTGTTAATCATGATAATATTAATGAGAGTGATCCAGTAACTAACATTTGCTATTGAGTAAACTGAATTAAACAAGTAAGTATTAACACATTTTTTAATAATATTGCAAATGGCAAAATTAGATATAGAAACATATTTTAAATTGATTTTTAGAAAATAACTATGTATGCATATAGAAAATATCCTCTGTCTACATTCTATTTAGAATGTATTAGTACCTTGGATAAGACTGCAATTTTATGACACAAATAACTTTTAAAAAATGCTTTAGTTTGGTGAAATACAGTTAAATTGTGGGTTAGTTTATAATAATTCACATAAATCATAATTGCATGTTAAAGGCTCTCATTTGTTTGGTTTTTTGAAATCTTATACAACCGAAAAGTTTAGAATCGGATGAAAATTTTATAAATGTGTTTGTACCAAGCGTATAAGCAATTTGAAAAACAGATTTTATTTATTTATTGAGAAAAAATTTTACTGTCTGCATAGCATTCTCTATTTACTTCAACAAAGTTCTGTCTCAAGGGGTGTATTTTTGAAGTAGTTTAGAATATCAGATTGCATGAGTTATAGAATGCTCCGGTTCGTCTCAAAGCATAATTCGAGGTGAATATTTCCTCCATATTTCTGACAACACAGGAAAATTCAACTCAACATTATAAAATTGCAGTTTTATAGATATGGTCTTTGTGCATAGAGAATATTATTTTTATTATTCTTATAAATTTAAATAAAAGCAACTTCATCTTTTATTACCATTTTTCAAAAATAGGTTTTTTTACAGATAGAATATATATTAAATAATATTTTATTTTTATTGGGCAAGATTAATCATTCCCAATTTAACTGAAGTATAATAACAATGTCAAATATTTTTCAAATTAAATGTGGGACAAAATTACAAATACGTTTTTATTTGCATACGTTTTGCTATTGAATGAAGGAATATTGAACAACTGAAAATTGGTCAATGAAAATTGCAACACTGAAATTGAAACTTTTCAAATAAGAAAAAAAAAATTCGTTATTGAAAAATTATTGATAAAAATATATAGATATCAAATGCGTTTTGGGTTAAGTTGTGTCTTAGGTCCCCTACTTCGTCAACTCCAGAATTGGAAGCGTTTTTTGCGTATGCTCATAAATTACTCTTTTGTTTTAGCCTTTTCATTAGTGGCTGCTTAAGTTTCACTTTGAAATAGCGGTCGAATTTTCGCCATGGCATCGGCGGTTTTGAAAACGCGCCAAGTAGGGGACTTAAAGCGCAATTTCACCGCGTTTTGAAAAATCACAGTGAAAGTAAACAGTGTATTGGTCGATGACATTGTTTCAAATCCCCTTATAATACACATTTTGACATTTAAAATGGAAAAGATAACAAATGAAAACTATTTTGTGATTTTCTAAACACTTTTCTTTCGTGTTCTGGAAGAACTTTTCATTGATTATAGTCCATATTTATATATATATCGAGGGAATAAATCTAAAACAACTACCAACCTTCACTCCAACAGCTGTATAGGGAAAGTATAATAGGAACTACTATTTTCCATAGTTCAAGATTAGCTGATCTCAGACTTTATAGTATGGAAA
Organism: Latrodectus geometricus; assembly: GCA_026290005.1. NCBI lineage: Eukaryota > Metazoa > Arthropoda > Arachnida > Araneae > Theridiidae > Latrodectus > Latrodectus geometricus. Next base: position 177,457 of record JAPDSC010013942.1, on the reverse strand, counting down.
GTGTAGCTTTACCATTAGATCTCATTGAAGCAATATACAAAACATTTAAAAATTTTTGTCTTTGTTACTTTATATCAAATATAAAAAATAATTTTTAAAAACTACTTTTTGAAATGCTTATGAAACTATTTACCAATAAATATGATTTTTTTAATTTTAATGCACACAAATATTATTGTTTTCAAACTTTTAAACTTCTAAGAAGCATTTTTTATTCACTTTTTTAGGCAAACATCCTTCTTCACAAGCAATTTCAGCCAAACAATTCCAAGAAGTGTAATATATTTACTTTGCATCATTTTATTTAATTTTGAGTAATAGAGTGAATAACAATTTATTAAAAAGTATTTTACATTAAATTCGTTTATACAATTTTATGTTGTTTAAATGATATTGCTTTTTTTGTAATTGGATAATTTACAATATGAAATGAATAACAAAACATATCCATAAAATAAATTACTTAAATAAACGTAGTTAGTTTGACAAACTAAATTTTATTAAAAAATTCTTTGAGATACGTTTCAAGTCATATATCAACGTATATAAGTTATTCATTAATAGTATATTTTAAAAGTATCCTTTACATGTTATCTTTTTCACTGATTAAAATATTAAGATGTAAAATTATTTTCAAGAAGACTTCTTTATTTCCGATGTGCTATCAATGAAAATAATATCTATTTTTTGAAATTAAGCATAATAGGATGCTAATAAAACATTCTAAAATTGGTTTTCTTTGTCAAAAGTTAATAACGTATTTTATTCAATAATAAAAGGATGCACCGGGCATTTCTTAAAAGAAAGTGCATTATGTTTTTTTGATGATCTGTTCTGTACTTAAACTAAAAAACATATTTAAAAATGTTTTTCTAAAAGCCTTAAGAAAAGGAAAATGTTTTTGAAATGAAGAAAATTCCCCCATTACGTTATGTTAAGATCTTCAAAATTAAGAGAAAACAGAATTTGAAAAATTCAAAGAATAATATTTCAAGATATTGTTTTAAGAAACTCTTTCCCATGAGACCAGGGACATTGAAACAATCTCTAATTGTTTTAAGAGTAAGCTCTTTTTTTAAAGTAACATTATTTGTTTTAAAAGCTATTAATATGAAACACAAAATAAAACATTCAAGAAAAATATTATAAATAAGTTTCTTAATACTAAAAATATTATAAAAAATAGTAACAAACAGAAACAAAAACATAAGTAGTAAGGAAAACCAAATAAAATGTATGTTTAATTTATTAAAAATAAAGCAAATTAATTTTTTAACTTATAATTTAATAAACTAAAATTCCATATTTAATACAACCGATGCATGCATACAATGTCTGAAAGAAAATAGTTTACCATAATAACTCTAATAACATATCGTTACGAATAATAATTATTCGTTAATGAATTCTAATTATATATGAAACCCCATTTCGTTCAGTTTTCAAATAATGTAACAATGACAATCGATAACATTTAAATGGCACATATATGATTTAGTATTAAATACATTAGAGATTTGGATAACTCATAAACAAGGAATAAATTGTATGTATATATGAAATACAAATCATTTTATATTTTCCTATAAAGATTACACGCATTCATATGACATTTATGCAAATCAGTAAAACATTCAAAACTAAATTTATCAGTAAAGTTTATCTCAAGCACAAGTTTTTAAATTTAATTTTAGAAAATTAATAAAATAAATATTATGTCTTACAACTTACAATCTTCATACATGCATAATAAATTAATTATTGAAAATAATATAGAACATTTATTCATAATATTTAAATTTTTTTATGCATGATACATCTGACTAGGACAGATTATATGTTATAAATACTTATATAAAATAGCTTTTTTATTATTAAAAATTTGCAAACAAATTTTAATTTAATTATTTAATGATTCCACATTTTACTTGAAATTAAAAATAAAATACATAAAATTTAAGCACAAGTAAAACAAACTGATAGTTTTTAGTTATTAATAAAAGATTTTAGAAATTTTGATGAGTGATTTCTGGTTACAATTTTGTTAAAAATAATTAAAAAAGAATTTATTAATTACTTTATTTTGTTTGCAAAACGTGGTTTTACTTTAAATTGATCAAGCGTTTATAATTTTTTTTATCTGTTGTATGGAAAGTATTTAAAATTTCAATATGTTGATAAGATATTATTTTAATTACTTGATAAATGCTTAGATTAAATCACAATTAATATTGAAATTATAATAAATTTTATAAAGTTATTTGCTATATTAAATATTTATGAAATATTAAGATATAAATCTTTATTCCAAATTATAAAAATATAAATCTTTTTTTAATTTTTTAGATTATTCCTTGCTGAAAAAAGAATTTATTGCTAAGATTTTATTTCATTTCATATTCATGAATTGAAATTTTCGAAAAATGGGTGTTCTTTTGCATTATTTGGAAAAGAATATTCAATCCTTGTATAGTACAAGGAAGAGATTTAATTTAATTTATCAGATTATCACGTATAAAAATTTAATAGAATACGAAATTAAGAGTTTAGCTCATTTAAAAATCCTTTTTCTTCTAAAAATAAATGTGGTTAATTATTTATTGTGTTAATAGTCATATTATATTTAATTGCAATTTTGTAAAGTACTTTGTATGAGAAGAATACTCTCTCTGATTAGCTAACACACACATTTATTTATTTATTTCGAGTATTCGGAAAACTTCCCACAAACGAATTAATTTCCTTAACAAGTGTAAAAATTGGTTTTACATTATAAGAATGAGATTTAAAAAAACAATTCATTTTAAAATAATTTAACATAATCACATTTTTAAGGACTGCTAAAAACTTTATTATTTGAAATCATAAACTGATGATTTAATGGAGAAAATAATGAAATTAAACATGCGTAAATTGTTGTGTTTTTTACAATAGTGTAGCATACAGTCCTTATTAACTATTTCATGAATACTAAGAAAATTTTATCTCATTAAATACAACTTTACGTGACCAAAATAATACTGTTATTACATTTGTTAAGCTATTAAATTTAATATCCTTTACAAAATACAGGCTTCATGTAGTAAAAAATAACAATAAAAAAATATTTTTATAAAGAAACAGAAAATGTTTTGCAGAAGAATAACTTTAACGATTAGATAAGAATTTTAAGAAGCATAACTTAATAATTTCTAAGATAAAAAATTTATAGCTAGCGGCACCATTCGACCGATGCATAAATAAAACATGCAAAGAAATAGTAAACACCATGTATTTGTACATTTGAATAATAATTTAAGGATCTTTATGAAACAATTTTAATTATTTCTTAATTTTATAAACTCAGGGGAATATAGTTAAGAAATTTAATAAATGTTTTGACTTCAAAAATAGTTTTAAAATGCATTTTCAACATATGCTTTTTTAACAAAAGCTTTCAAAGAATGATTTCTGAAAGAAATAAAATTTCAAAATTCATGACTTGATAATAATTTTTAAGTTTATTTGATTCATTATCTCTGAAAAAAGTTGTTTCAAAATATTCTAAGCACATATTTTGAAAAAATAATTTACTTTTCAACAGACGACGCAAATATAATGCACTTAAATCATTTAATAAACGTATATATTTTGCTCTAAATTTATTTTTAATTAAAAGGATTTCTTTTTATTTTTCATCTATAATGAATTTTTTATTTTAAATTATTAATTCACAAATATTCTTTAAAATATAATTATTTATTATTGGCATTTATTAATTTGTTTCTATCTTTATTTGAATAAAATTCAAATTTTATAGCGTATGTTAAATGAAATAGTTCAGCTTTTCATTTAACATACGCTATGGATAGACTTTCTAAAAACTTCGTGAACGGAAATTAATGATTTTACTAAAAGAATATTCTTCATTGTTAACAATTAAATTGACATTATAAATAATAATGCTTGCTGAACTGTTTTAAATATGGATTAAATTTTATGTTTCAAATATAAATAGAAGTAATCATTTTTAATCAGCCAATTTAAGTTACTACCCTTGAAATTAGTAAAAATAAAAATTATATACCCATAAATTACTTTAAAAACTTATTCTTTAGAACCATAAAATAAAATGTTTTACTAGATTACTTCAATAATGCAATAATATTTAACTCAATATCATTTTAATTCTATATTTAATTTTTGCTTTATTTTCATGGTACCTTAATTTGCAGTAAGTTATAGTATCTCGAAATTAGAAATAAACAAATCTATCATATGTTTTGATGATTAAGCTTGTTTATTTTATTTAGTCAGGATCAAACATCATAAGAGTTTGGCACATATAGGGTATTGTCCGCATTATATTTTTGAAGAATCTCGAGGGATTTATGAGATTCTTAAAGTTTAATCCAGACACAATTTGAAATCACATTGAAAGATACATATATTAATAACAAAAGACTAACAAAGCACCATTTACTATTTTATTTAATCTGTCTATCTTCATATTTCAGCCAAAAGCTTGATAATTTTTGCTGTAAAACATTTTTTTTAATAAAAAAAAA
>JAPDSC010013942.1:149481-167910 GCA_026290005.1 Latrodectus geometricus | reverse complement strand
ATTTTATGCGAGAAAGTCTTCTTAACTCAGTTTTATACAAGAAAATAAATAAAAATTATGAAAAGAAATGATGAAACAAACATTGGATTAATTCTAAAAGCCTGATATTTATATCTTATTTGCTCAAAATACATTTTAAGGAAACAGAGAACTAAAAAATCCACAAAAGCGTATGTAGTAATCATACAGATAAAGCCTAATACATTAGAAATTTAAACACGATCCTTATGTATTCCACTTTAATTCAATGAGACTTTCTTTTTCTTTAAAGTTGTGAAAAACGTGTATATCAAACTTAGTATGAGAGAAAAGAAAAATAAAATCGAATATAAGACCTTCTTAAAGGTAGAAAGTACCTAAAACTTCGAATAGTCAGCAGAATACAATGCGTATTTCTTTCAGAGAAAGAATAGGATTTTAAAACAAGACGTTGGGGTTCTTATTTCTTATGTTTGGCTCAGTTAATTTTGTTATTCTTTATATTATATAGTTGGTTGATTGCATTTTTTTCAAAATAAAATTATGTTAAAAATACATACAAAATTTATAAATATATTCCTGGCACGTTTAATTTGTAGAAGGTGAGGATCTTATGAAAAATGAATTACTTTTTCTTTTCCTATTGATCAAAAATTTGTAAATGAAAAAATAAAAACATTAGCATCTACTTTAAGTATATAAAGCAAGAAATCTAAAATAAGTCAAATAACTTCGTTGTAGTGTTTGAGGTCATTTTAATGCACATCAATTAATTGTTTATGCCAGTTATTTACGCTTGACAGGTATGCAACTTCAAGAGAAGTGATTTTTCTTCTTAATAATATTTCAGCCAAAATACTATTAAAAGCTTTGAGTTCTTTAAATTTTTCTAATGATAAATAGTTTGGCTTTAGTTAAACTGTTACATTTACTTTACTTCTTATAATTCGACAGGTATCTTCATTTTTAAGTGGATCAACGTCCACTTAAAAATGCAGATAGCCGTCGAAGCATTGAAAGTAACGGTACCTTATATAGAAATCAAATGAAAATTGCTGAAATAAACAAAACATAATTGCCTCATGACATTTCTTTTCAACTAAACATAAAAATGATGGATGAAGTATAGTTGGTAATAAAAAAAGAATTACGTAATCGATAATCGTTCATGTCAGCGAAAAGACTAATATTTCATAATATAAATAAATAAATCTTTTTTTTTGTGCAAAAAAGTACCTTTTTCATTATTCAAATATGGTTGCTAATGTATTACCTTTTGCAATTATCTTTTGCGCACGAATGATATTTATTCTATGATTTTAAGTCAATTTCTAAACGCTTACAATCACCCTCTAATGAGAAAGAAATAGAACCAACGAACTGCTTAACTAACGATAAAATAGTATTAAACAATTAATTCCTATGCTTTTTCCAGAAAATGGCTTGCGAAAATAGTTTATTGTTATTTTACACTGATTTGTATTGTGGATTTATGATTTTATTTGGAATTATTAGTGTATAAAATCCTTAATAGCCAGTTTCTTTATTTTGATACTATATTATAGGTTATAGAGTATAAAGTCTAATTAGAAAACACGAGTCCGTTTTTTGCTATCATTTGAATCTAATTAGTAATATTATATTAATTTTTTTGTCTATAGGAACCTTTTACATAAACATTAGTAACTAGAAAAGAAGTATTTCAATCTATTTTATGTTTCTCTTTGAGATAAATAAAGGAAATAATTCTAATAATTTTAAACTAAGATTCATCAACGATAGTATCAAATAAATCTGAAGGGATAAGAAAAATATTCAGTTATTTTATGGGTTATGGGAGAAATCATAAAAGCACTCAATCTAAAATTTTAATTAAGTAATTTCCTGAATGTAATAAATCTTATTTTCTGTTCCGATGACAAATGATAAAAATGATCTTAAATAAACAAAGATTTAATTATAATTTAGAGAAAAGTTTTCTTCATTCAGATTTTTTTTCTATTTTCTTTGATTAAACTCAAAGAATTTCTGTAAGTAAAGTATTAATGATTTAAAAATGAATCTCTTTCTAATATTTTTATTTGTGGAATAAATTCTAACAAAGGTAAAAAAAAAGAAATGTTTAGCTTTACTTTTTTATGAAAAATCTACAGCAATGAATGCTAATAGCAAAATTATTTTTATGAATCTGAAAATAGAGACAATTATAAATATATTGACATGTTTTGAACAAATTGTTTTTATGCTTTACTTTTCATGTTTATTTTTGCTTAATTTGTTTTCCCTTCCTTTTTATAAATTTTCTCGAAACATAGAGTTTTATGTTACGACTCTATTCAAAATAACACAATTTAATACCATTTTCTTAAAAATAATAAAGAAAATAAAGCTAATTTTAACTAATAATTTTTAAATAAGTTCTTCATTAAAAATAAAATTTAATTTCTTAAAATGTTTTTACAAAAGATAATACATGTTGTGCATTCGTGCTGTTTTACAGTATTTAATTGATAACTTCATTTTTATAAATTTAAATTTTGAAATGTTTTCATTTATATATTCATCATGGTATAATGCTTTTAATAGTTTTATTCTCAAGGAAAGTTTTCAACATGTTCCTTATATTTCAAAACAGAATAGCTAAAAATACAAAATTAGAATACGAAAAGGCTTCATTTTAGGGATTAACAAACGATGTTTTACAGGAAAGAGAACAACTTGGGTTTTTTTTTATATATGACACTTTCTGAACGGGAATTATAAAGAAAAAGTAATTCCTTCTTCATGTCAAATGATGTAAAAATATGCTGTTGCTGGTTAGATATGGATGAAATACGTTTGAAGCATTTCCTACCTACTACAACATTTTCGTTATGAACAAGAATTTATGCACCCAACACATTTTTGCAAAGTATCTATTTTTTAATAGTTCGCAATCAATGGAATGAAGAGGAATATTAAAAATCTTCACTAGACAGCCTAGAGAAATAAAAAAAAGATCAGCTTTAATCGAATAGACATTTCAATCCAAACTCCTATTGGAAAAAAAAAAAAGCATATTGCATTTTGTATTTCTGTTTTTGTTTACCCTTTTGTTAAACAAAGGGAAATATATGTTGCGGTTATGTTTCCTGGTTGCACAATTCTGGAGTGAGTACTTGAGTATAATTGTTTCTCTATTGCAAATGAAATCAGATCTCTGAAAGTGAAGTTCTACCAGAAGACAAATGTTTTCAATTGTTCAGATTTCCTTTATAGGGGTTAAAATTTGAGTATTCGCCTTGAGTAGCACAAGAATATTAATTACCATTGCCTTAATATCATTTGATATTTCAAATATTAAAATATGCTGAACTTTTAAGAATGATATTTATAAATAACATATAATATTACTTTAAAATTATCTGTATTGAATACTGAATAATTCAATGTGACTTTATCCCATTGATACGTATTTCGAAAATAAAAATGTGTGTTCAATGTTAGGTTTTTCGGGTGTTTTATGTTAAATGTTGAGATTCTTACATCTATAGCTTTCTGTGGATGCTTCACTGTTAAAATTGATAGGAAAGAAGTGAAATAAATACACATTTCCTTTCATTACCAATCATAGTTAATTATCAAAATTGTTCATTCTTACTTCGTTTCGACAATTTGAAACCTCAAATTTTTGTATATTCTTCTTAAATTTTCCTAGAAAGAATTAAAACATATAATTAAAGAATTTAAATAAAAACTATCGCAGAAGCAAATATTTGTAATGCCGAGTACCACAATTTGAAAAATCGGCATAAAATATATTTCCCAGAAAGGCAGTTATATTTTAGTTAATTTTGACACATTCATTTTCTTGTTTTATTTAATATCGATCCTCTATTATTCCTTTTAAATTTTTTTTTTTTAAAAAGTGGAAAAATTAAAACTTTCTTGAACTGTTTTTTTATGTCCATATTTTATTGTGACTCTTCTTCCTCTTCATTTTGATTGATTTTGAAAAAAATAATAAACAACATATTTTTAAATTGATTGCCATTTTTGACATACACATGACTCTTTCTCAGATGTATTCTTCAATTAGAGATATATGTTTTTAGCAAAAGTCCCTTTTCCTATAAAGATCATTATAAAATTAAGTTAATAAAAGGATTTTAAAGAAGCAGTTAAATTTAATATCATAGCAATAGCTCCCTAGATAGGACAAGAATAAACTGAATTGTTCCATGAGCAAATATATGTCATTGATAAAGAAAATAACAATTGTTCCCCAGAATTCTTTTTCTCCATAACATACACAGAAATACAATTCTAATGAAAGAATGATTCATTTATGAATAGATTGTTAAAAGAGAATTTAATTACATAAAAGATATCAACATTATTTAATATATGATTGCACATAAATTTTTTTATGGAACGTATACTATACCAAGAAACTTAATAAATCCTCTTTACAGCAGGATACAGTGACTGATATAAAAACAAAATACATTTATTGGAAAAACTTTAGGAATTAGTAGTTCTAATAAAATCTCAATCATATTATCAAAATCATAAAATGTGCATAGTTCCTATCGTATTCACCCCGAAATGCTAAAGCAAAATCATTTTTAGAACCATGTATTGAATGTAATTTCTGAAATGAATTTCAATGGAAATCTTATTTTATGATGCATTTCCTTCTTTTAATATAATATAAAACAAAAAAGTAAAACTAAGAATATAAACTACTAATTGGAAGTACTAAGCTTAATTAGATGTTCAAAACAATTTCAGCATTTCTCTCTGAATTATGTATTAATAACTTAAATACTTCGTCATTAAATACTTTGCACATGTAAAAAAATCTATTTCTTAAAAATTTAAACTATAATTATTTAAAGAAATGGTGTCCAGTTTTTGACAGACTTCTTTATCGTATAGTTATTTTAATTTTTCTAACCACTGCATGAAAAAATTAATTTAATCCTGAAACAAAATAGTATTTGCCTCTCGAAGAATAATATCAAATGATTGAGAATTTAATTAGGAAAAAATTTGATTAATGCTTATTATTTATTTATATTACTTATAGTTTACTACTGAAGTAAAACTCCAATATATGTATAAAAATAATTTATAGAAATAAAATTAATCAAGTTCAAAAAAATGACATCAATTTATGTGCATGTGGTTTAGGAGTACTTTAGCACGGGGAAGATATTTCCAATGTGACTTGTACTCTTTTAGTGAAAGTATTTTTTTAGAAAATAACAAACAAATAATTTAAGTATTTCAAAAAACTAGAATTATTTTATTTTTCTGAAAATTAAAAATGATATTCAGACTGCATTGAGTAAAATAAGAATGCTTAAAAATAACAATTTTATAAGAGGTTGATTTCCAGAATGAAGAAAATTAAAAAGAAAATGTATTCATTTAACTCGACCATTTGTTGAAAATAAGGGAAAACATACATGTACTTTATATGAAAATCAAAATTCTTTTTTAGCAGTATACTTAACTTTGAATGTTAACCTAAGAATAATAAAATTGTGTTAAGTTAAAAAAATGTTGTAATAAATTTAATGTATCAATAAAAAATGACATGTGTATTAATTAAATCATTGTATTAATTTAGGTTCATGAAAAAATTCAAAATTTAGATGGAAGGGCAAACTATTATTTTGTTATCTAATCTGAAAAAAATTGCAATCTTTTGGTCATTTAAATTATAATTTTCGATAAATTCTTTATTATTCCATGCATTTTTTAATTAAATTTAATTCTGAAAGAAGTAGTATGTGTTAAATTTATACATAATGAACAATTACGTATATTTTCTTACATACATCGAATACATATATGCTAATTTTGAATAAGAACTTTAACATTTACATCTTCACATTTATGAAGACGTAGTATATATACATAAACACAATTTCCCGTTGAACCACATGAGTATCTGAGGTTAGTTTTGGCAAAATCATCGTTTAGCATATCATATTGACATGCATAAACTTTATAATCGATTCCATATTTAAAAGTTCATACTTTCTGGTATTCCTTACTGAATTGTAAATGCTAATTCTATTGTATATGTTACTCTTAGAAACAATCACATTATGGATTAATTAAAATCAAATTTATTTTTGAAGCGATACGAGAACTTGATAATGTTGAATTCTAATTTATTAAGTTAAAATATCGTTTACTTTCCTCTTTTGTTAAAAAAATGTCTGCTGCAAAATTTTATGAAGAAGTTAACAAAATTTATAGTACTTTGAAATGAACTGTGTATATTACATATTTTGAATTATACAGACATTCATATAAATAAACATATTTTGACATAAAACTGTATCAAAAATTAATGGCAGAATTATAAATTGTTATTCAATCTAAGATAAGATATTTGTTTAAAATTTAATATTATTTTATAGTTTACTAAAATGGTTTTTTTATTGAAATAGAATCACAAAATTCTTAAAAGGGAATGAAAAATCTAATGTTAACATATAGCATTTATTATATGCGTGATTTTAGAAAATTGAAAATTCATTTAAAAACAACTTTATTTTTATAGAGCTGAAAAGCGTATGAATAAATCTTGGTTAATCAAAAACATTCCACGAATTTGAAATTGCTTCAGAATTTCAATAGAGTAATATTTTGTCATTTGAGAAAAGATTTTTTAAACATATATAAATTAATAGTGTTATTAAAAAGTTTAGTTTCTATCCAATAAATGTTTCTTGGGAAGAGTAAATATTTCTGGAGAAAAAAATCCTTCACAGAAAAATCAATGATCGGTTTGGATGAAACCAAGCAACTGTAATATGCAATAGCAGCTCTATCTTCTGATTTGAAAAAGCGGATGTGCTATCACGGAATACAGGAGGATACGGTGGACCATCGGGACTGAATTTATCCACTTGTTTGCAAAACTACTTGATTATAGGCATATTTTACTTATGTCAGTAATTGATTTCTCCGTCACATCAAAAGTAATAAGAAAAAAAGAATCAATCTTTAAGCATCAATCAGTATCCGTTTTTCTGTGACTGTTGTTTCACCGGCATGCGTCCCTGTTCCTAGTCCATAGTCTGGCTATATCAGTTAAATAGAAGCAATCACATGGAAATCTACCAAATATAGAAGCAGGCACCAAACAAGAAACTCACAGTACTTAACTATTTACTACCATAAATATCATTTCACATGGAGGACATTAAAACCACGACATATGTAACACGTTCCTCAACCACCATTAGCGAATACGACAGATATTCGTTTGGGATGGGATTCGAAGTTACTACCTTCCGATAACGAAACTATCGTGGTCTCTGTGACCGTTACTATAATTCAAAACTTTTGCAGCTGAGAGGAATGTAGCAAGACATCTAATGCTTTGTCAACCTTTGAGTTAAAACAGCTAGTGGTACAATGAAACATTGACATAGACAACGAATTGAATGATATTGTCTTTGCTGACTAATATCTGCTTTCAATAATAATAATCTGCTTTCAATGCCATAATGTCGGATTCGAGTCTGTAGGTACCATGGGGAAAAACTGCTGAACTGTTACGTTATGCATCAATACGCTGGGCCTGCACCTAGTATCATGATTTGAGTAGCTACGTGCTTTCCCTCCCGCATTCCTCAATATTGCATTGCCAGTCAGCACTCCATTTATGACGTGTTGGAGATTGTTATCCTCCTATACCTTTAGTACTTACAATTAGCCACAATAATATGGTCAATATTGTTGAATATAACCACTGTCACACACCTCTGGGTTGAGTTAAAATGGCTTTTGATGTACCCTTGGAATATAAGAATTGATATGTCATCGACATATTTCCAAAGTTGATCAGATGTAGCAGTGGGTAGCATATCTCGGGCTGGTTATGGTGCAAGTATGAACTACACATTTTCAATGCTGCCATTGCATGGTGGAATCAGGTAACTAGTTGGGTGCGAATGGTCCCATCAATAGACCGCTTTCTTTATCATTCAGCAATTATACATCGACATCACAGTCGATGGGATTTCTTATATCCAAAACTACTGATTTCACTAAAAGAAAACCGCATTCCCTATAGTTTGCCATTCTTCCTTGTTCGAATTCAGGAACTTACTCTAGAAATCCTCTTTGTATTCCATAAAGAATAGTTAAAAGCTTACAAAAATGCAAGTAGAAAGAATTGCTATACTTCAAGTAAGCGATATCATCTGCCATTATAATGCCAACAAGAGCCCTACAGCCGCTCATAATGTGTGCATGCGCTGCTACATTAATGATATACTTTTTCAGTAGTTTTCAATTACTGATTACAATCGCCTAAAATCACTTGAAATAATCACGTAGTTTCTATGATATTTTAAAATATAGGAAAACAAAAAGCCTATTTGTAAATAAAGTATCGTCTCTCCTTTTAGTAGCATTTTATATTTCTCGTTTTTGAACCAGTTTGCCCTAAAATTCTACAGAACATCTCAATTTAATTCACTATATAAAAATCTCATTGATGTTTGGAATTGCTTAGATAAATTTTCTCTAAGATGTGCCAATACTTGCTTAAGCACTACTAGTTATAAAAAACATTTTCGAATGTTTATGCTTGTAATCTGAGGGCATATTCATGGCATTAATTGATGTTGTCGTGTGCCAGCCAGGCTGGCAATATGGGGTGCGCTGCTCCACTTTTCCAACAGAACCATATTTGGTGTAGAGTCCGACTTCCTCAGTACACACATGCCATAGGTACCCATTTATAGAGTAGGCAACCATTCACACACAAAGAAAGGACAAAGACAAGAAAGAGAGAGAGAGAAAGTACACCCATCCCCGAGCCAGGATTCGAACCCAGGTCCCACATATCTGTAGTCAGGTACACTAACCACTAGACAGATTTTTTTGGCATAAAATTAATTAAATATATTTAATGAAATGTTTGATTTGAATTAAATTAAACATGATAAAAAACTATATAAGATTTTAAAAACCATATTATAGCATAATTCTCTTAAAATTGAATATAAGCATTCAAAATAATTTAATTTTAAAAGAGAATTTTATATTCCTCTCTAAGAATGTTTTTAAGTTAAATAATCTAATGTATATTAAGAAAAGTGGGAGTTATTCATTAAAAAAAGAGTGTATGAGATGCGGGAAATATAAAATTCCGTTCTAGAATTTAAGTATTCAGCAGAAAAATAACCTCCAAACTTTTTCTATCTTTAAGTCGAAAACAATAGATGCCTGTAATCTTATTTTTTATACTTTGATATATAAATTACCCTTCTAGTGTATTACTTAGTTCTTCTTCAGTTGCGATGGATTCCCTAGAGAGACAGAGCTCAGAAGCAAAGTTCAGGAAAATTGTTTTCTTTTTAAACCATAATTTATAGTATCCTAAATTGCAAAGATTTTTTTATTTTTTGAAAGGAGATAGAGAAATAGAATCTTTTATTTTTTTATATATGATTTGATAAAAATTTTAAAAATATATTTTTCACTGGTATAGCACATGCAATTCACTTAATATAAGAATTTAGTTTAAACAAAGTTTTCAAATAACGTTTTAGAAGAAATTAAGCTATACAAATAATTTTCTCGAACTAAATAAAATGCTCTTTCTCAGATACAATAGTAAAGTTAAAATATTCAGTACAATAATTTTTGTTTATATATTAAAAATTGTTTCCATTATAATTAATAATTAAACAAATTGAATTATGTATTAACAACTAATTTAAGTTTCCAGAAAATTATTCTACATTAAATGAAATAACTGCCTACTAGTCTAGTAAGGAAAAATATTTCTACATACTTTACAAGATTAGAGCTATTGGTTGTATGAGGACAGTAACATGTCATCAACCATGTAAACTTCTTGGTTATTGGCAAGGAAGAATTTAAAAATAAGAATAGATGTATATTCAATATCATAATACCATTATAAAATTGTTTAGAATATTTTTATTCATGTATTTAATGATTTGAACAAAATTTATCAAATGAATTTTACTTTGATAAATTATTTTTAAAATAAAATGATTAATTTTATTAGCGTTGAACTTTATATTTCTTCATTCTCTTATGTGTGTCAAATATTCACTTATATTTCTAAATTATTGTGAAAAGTTTAAAAAATTATATACATATGTTACTCCAATTTTAATAATACCTAATATCTATCAATTCCAAAATTTAAATATAATTAATTAGTAAATAGAAATAAAAATTGCTAATTTTTAATTTAAAACAATCTGCCGAAATTCTTGAAATTCATATCATTAATTCCTTATCTTCATCATCATATTATTTATTACATTTTCTACCTACAAGTATTTCCCGAGAAAATACTTGAGTACATTGTTCGTAATGATGAGGAATTTATCAACATTTTGTTAAATTAGGGATTCTTTCTAAGTTATTTGAAGAAATATTTAGTCATGCTATCAATTATAAGAAACGCTGTTAATGTGCGGGTTTTTTTTCCCGCTTGAAGTGGCACTTAAATATTGTTCACAAATGTTAGATAGGATTTAATTAATATGATTTTGTGTCTGTGGCATATCTACAACTAGAATAATCATGAATGACTTTCAGAATAATCACGAATATTTTTTTTAGTGGCAGGGTGCATTAATAAGCTAAAATATATCATCGTTTATAATTGAAGTCTGTGAATATCTGCATAATAATTTCAAATAGTTGCTTATATCCTTATACAGTTTTTAATGCAATCATTTTGTAAAAAGATCCAAATCTATGAAAAGTTAACCATATCAGTATGGAGCCATTGCAAACATTATAATGTATTTTACAATCTAGTTTCCTGACATCAGTGAATCTGGGCCCACATGTGTCCTATTACCTATGCTATATCAGAAGGAATAGTAACTTTATCTCAAGTATGCCATTTAAAAATTTCTCAAATCACTTAAGGCCCAGTAGATGTGCTCATAAACTTTGCCAAAAAATTATAAACTATGCCATTTTGTTAATGCGACTTTATATAACCTTCTTTTATATATTCCTTCAATGCTACTTTCCTTACTTTATTATGAGAAATTTTTAATACTTTTCTGTTTAATTATTGCAATTATTTGAAGCAGAGTGTTGGATTATATATATAATTATATACATATATATATATATATATATATATATATATATATATATATATATATAACACTTAGCATACGAAAACCAATTTAAAGCATTTTAATATAAATTGTGTATTGCCTTCAGGGACTTCATATACAGTGGTCCGTATTTATATATTGCAATAGAGAAACACGAAAAACTTCATACACCCATCCAGATATGCATGCTTAGGGCCCAACAGAAAATGTGCAACAGGGGTTTGGATTAACTCTGGGAATTTGTAGTCCGAATAACTTGTCCTACTACTAGGCCATTGTGAGCCCCTTAGGTGTATTTCATTTGAAAAAAAAAATTCAGCCATTGTGAGATTTCATTTTCACATTTATCTATACTATCATAACTTTCATGTTAAAAAGTGGTAAAAAATACATTTTGATTGATTAAACAATGTCCTTTAAAGATTGATGCTCTTATATGTTTGATTAGTTAGTGTCCTTCCACCGATTTAATTTTCTTTTTAAGCTTCCAATACTTCAACTTGCAAAGCTAGTGTGAGTGGTTTTGTAGTGAGTACTAGTTTGATAGCCCTATAAATTATTTTCTCTGCAAACTAAGAAACACCAAATAAGAAATTTCTAAAAGAACTTTAATAAGCAGATTACTACTAGATGATTTCAGTATTTGCTCATATTTTAGATAATTTAAATTTTTTATTTCTTTTGCCAAATGATACTTGTGCCGCTGAAATTATTTCCTCTAAAAAACATTATTTTTGAAGCAAAATTTCTTTTTCATTCAATGAAAAATGTAATAAAAAATATAAATAACTTTCAAGACAATGTCAATATGTTTGCTTAGTCCCTATTATATATTTAAATTTTATATATCATAAGAAGAAAATAAAAATCATAAGATTTCTGTAATCTATTTAGATATTAATTGTTCTTTGTGAATGAAAATTCTTGTATTTCAATTGTCATTCTCATTTTGCAAATTTAAATAATTTAATGATTTTTATTATTCAAAACAATATGATATTTTCAAAAGGAAATTTAATTTGTGAATAATATGAAGATTTTTCAGAATAGGGAATCTGCAGAAGTTCCTTAATTGTAACATGTATATACTGATTTATATTTAAATACATTACAAAATTTTTAATTAATGAAATTAAATTTTTTGATATATTTAAAAATAAATGAAATATGTTTATCTGCCATAAAAATAAGAAAACTTTTCATAAATTTATCAATTTCTCTTAAAGTTTTTATAATATAAAATCGATTTTTATTAATATAAATATAATTACATTATTAATTTATTAACATTATTATAACATAAATAATATTTATTAATATAAAATCTTATTAGTTAAATATATATAACAAAACTTAACTTAATTTTAATAGCAACGAAAAATAAAATTGTAATGAAACATATCCTGCAAATGATTGAATGCTATAAGTCTTTAATGCATAATTAACATTTCTGAGTAATTCGCCAAAAATATTCCACAAAGTGTAATGCAGTTATAATTATTACCTGGAAAAATACAACTTTTCAAAAATAGTCATTTAATTTGATGATATATTTAAAAATGTTAAAATACCTTTGGAGAGAAATTAATAGCATATAATACTGACTTGTTAACCAAGACTTAAGTTATTTAAAAAATTAGTTTGAATTTCATTTGCAAATATAGAATAGAATCTAGCAATTTCAGTAACTTGTGTGTGTGTCGGACTCTAATGTTTTAAAATTTTTGGTATATGATATACTTTATTTTAATAAACAGACATTACTTGTAAAGGATACACAATTAACATTTACAATGAATCTAAAAATAAAATAACACAGTCTTGAATAGACAAATAGATTGTTTATCTTAGAGAAATATTTGCAACACAATATTTTTATCTTTTATTAAAGGAGTAATCTAGAGTTATGGCAAATATTCACAATAAGTATTAACGTTGATAATATTAAATGTGGTAGATATTTAAATAATCATTTGGTTATTTGATTTCCCCGAAATATATTTTCAAATTTATAGTATTTAACAACCAAAAATTTTGACATTGATACCATTTATTTATATCTATTTATTATTATAAAAATTATAAAAGAAAATTATTTCATAATAAATTTATTTGTAACTAAATGTAATAGTTAGACTTAAAATACCTCTATAAACTTCTTGAGAAATGTTATTTCATTTTATTGACTAAAATGTACAGTTTCAAAAAATATATCTATGTAAAGGCACCAAAAAACCCCTTGTTAATATAAATCTTAAGGAGGTAAAAAAGATGTGATTCTTAATAAATAACAACCACTTTAATCTTATAAGCTTTTTTTTTGTTGACAATAAATTATTTTCTATTTCAATGAATTATGTCAGAAATTTTCTTTACAGGTAATGTAGTTTAAATATTTTTCTGTCTATAGCTTGTATACTGTTCTGAATGGATGCTTTCATTTTAAAATTTCTAAGCTTCTCACACTGTTCTAAAATTCTTGTAAATTCCAATTCCTACTGTTTAAATGACTTTACTTCATTAATTACCATATAGATGGCACTAGTTTGATTTGACCTTACCTTACTTTAAATAATTTTATATGAACAGTGACTATCTGCATATACATACTACTAGTTTAGAATTCGTATTTTATTTTTTAACTATAAAAATACATATTTATCATTATTTTATTACAAAATGAAAATTACTATTTGCTGTATCCCAGAAATTTAGCTCATTGCTTTCAATATTCAAATAATTATATATTATTATTTTAAAATTATATTTCAATATTCAAATAATTATATATTATTATTTAAAAATTATATTTCAATATTCAAATAATTATATCTCCCGGAAAATACAATACCATTTATGCTAAATTCCTTACAACAGACTTTATCTAATAAGTTGTGTACTATTTGGGTGTCTAATATGTATCTTCTATTCTTGTAAACTCCTGATAAAATTCATGCAAAAAACAACATTTTGTTATTGTGAATTGAATTCTTAACCCCCATTTAGTTCTATACCTTTCTTTACGTTTTTTATGTAAGCTGTTGTTACAAATTTTACTTAATTCATTATAGTTATACTCATTGATTTACATTTGATTATGATTATATATATATATATATATATATATATATATATATATATATATATATAGAAAGAGAGAGAGAGATAGATCGATACATATTCTAAAAATAATAAAATTAAATATCATGTAAGCAAATGATAATGTTTTAATTCATACAAAATTTAGGATTTATTCATATATTATTTTGAAAAAGTCTTTAAACTAATATCATTTAAAATATTCTTAAAATATAAATACAAATAATTTTCATTAAAATTAACATTAACTTTGTGCGCAAAATCTTATTAGATATAATAAATTTAAATAATAATGAAATAAAAATAATAAGCGTGTGTTCTAACGAAAAGTCTTATTCATCCCCTTTAACAAAATAAACATAATTTTTTAAAATGTTATTTTTAATAAAATTTATTAAATGTAAATTTAATATTAAATGCATTGTTTATTCACCTTGATCTTTAAAAATATAAAAATTGTTCTTTAAGTAGAGAAAAGAAATTTGAACGCATATGCGAGTGAAAGCAGGCTTGCCCGTATTTACACTGAAATGCTTCATTTTTTTGAGTTTGAAAAAAAATACTGTATTGATCTTTTACAATTCGAATTCTATATTTAACTTTTAATATCCTAAAGTAAGGAGTGTTGAGTTCTGGAGAAATTACTTTTCGAATACTCTGATTTTTAAATATAGCATGTCTTCAGATAATCTCAATACAAATGTTTCTTCAAAAATTGCAAATTTGTATTTTGAGAAATTTTGTGTTTTTTTACGTGACAAAATGTTTACAAGCCCATGAAATTATGAATCTGGTTTTAGATTTTATAATGAAAAAGGAAATAGTTACATTGTTTTTAACTATGAAGTGACATTGTCAGTCATATACACTTAATGCTTATGACCA
The DNA here is from genome assembly GCA_026290005.1 of Latrodectus geometricus. NCBI lineage: Eukaryota > Metazoa > Arthropoda > Arachnida > Araneae > Theridiidae > Latrodectus > Latrodectus geometricus. The sequence goes on along the minus strand of JAPDSC010013942.1, from coordinate 152,812 downwards.
GTACTCCCAGATTGCTCTGACTATACAAACAAGTGGACATCTTAAGTGTCTTTCGTTTGATAGAGGCTGAAAAACTCCATTTGAAAAAATTGCCGTGCTCCAATGCTAAAAATTCATCTTCACCGGATCACATTTTGAGTTGTATTGGCTATTCTAAGGAGGACGTTTTTCTAATCATTTTATTATTATAGACTTTTTGAAGGCCAATAAACTTCTGGAGCTGATTTGACCTATATATGATATTTAGAGTATAAGCAACAAGAACAGACTTAACTACTTTACATACAGATAAAATAACTTATTTGTCGATGTGATTTTGTTATCGGTACTGTTGAGAGGGGGAATATATTTTTAACAATCTTAACAAAACAGCATCAATGCACGAACGAAACAGCTGATCTAATGATATACTGGCCGGTTTTTGTCAAAGCAGTTTATGAGGTCTCGGAGAGGTCAAAGTCTACAGAGGTACATATGAAATGGATGGCGTCTCAGAAATGTCATTGTATGTCAAGTGGTTAATATTTTCATCATTTTATTTTGTTTGTAAAAGTTTTCAATATTATGGAAAAATTTAATTGCAATTAATGTTTAGAATTCAGAATTTAAAACCTTCCTTGATATTCTTCGCCAAGTTTTCTTAAATAATTATCATTTTTCTCACTGAATTTTAAATCATTCTATGGTGTCAGGTTAATTTGTTTATCAAGTATTATTCCATGTCTACTTGAAATCCATCAGAGCTTTTCAAATCTTTTTCAGAATCATCCATAACATCTTCAGAAACACAGATTTGAATAATATGTTTCAATAATGAATTGTATGTTACTCTCTCTTTATTGTCAATACATACAATGTGATTTAAGTAACATTGTCTGGGTCTAACAAGAAACCCGCCCCTTGATGTGTGATACATATTTCAATGAAAACTACAATATTTTATAAAATAACAATTATTGGTCTGAAATGAGTAGCAATGATACTTAAAAAAAAATATGACGTTGGGAAAATATCAAGTAGACAACCCGAAAACTTCTACTGGCTGAAGTTTAGCTGGCGTCCTCCTTCGTCATCCAATCAAGGGATCAGAATTACTCTACAGCCTAAGGATTGGTTTAGTTTGTTTGTCACGAAATAGTTGTTTTTTGAGCAACATGTTTTGTTAGATCGATCCCAATACTTAGAAACTGTTTCCAAATACACTACAAACATTCAAATCCAAAGTTTGAATCGAACCCACGAATTGTTTATCGAACTGCCAGAGCGCTAACCATTCAGTTAGCAACTCAGTATACTCCCCCCTACAAGGGCTTGATGATTAAGAAGAGAAACAACAAAGAGAGCCAGGAATTGGAGATTCGATCTTTTGGGAACAAATAAGATGTAAGAAATAAATTTTTATATATTCAAGAAGTCTAAGAAACAAGAAATCAAAATAACAACATAGATGAACTCTCCAAACAGTGTGATAGTCCAATTGTCTGAACGTCTATTTTTTGCATTTTTGGTTTATTAGCCATAAATGTAATGTGTTATTCAGTGTGATTATTGAATGATCTTCATATGTATTATTGCGATATATTTTCTGAGGAATATTGCCACACTTTTGAAGTGCTAAATACACTTATCTTGTTCTAGTTTTGTAGTGCCAAGACACTTGAACCTAGTAACTTTTAACCTACACGTGTTTTCTTAGGATGATTATTATTAAAGTAGAGGTAATGAACTAGCTGCTATGAGGACATGAAAAAGATTCTTTTCTGCCTAGTTGTTTATTAAAAATTTGTACTTTAAGTAAAATATATTTTAAGGTTTACTTCGTTGAAGAAGTATAACACGCCATTATTCACGCTATGATCGAAATCATAGGATTTCAAATTGTTTATCGGTTTGTAAACATGTACTTATCTGTATTAAAGTAACAAATTTAAATGTATGTTAATAAAATCGAATGAAATTACCAATCTTATAGTTTAAGACCTTAAAAGGGCAAATTTTATGAGAAATATAAGAAATAAAAAATTATTTTTCAAGGGTATAGACAAATTGAGGAATTCGTATAAAGTGATAGTAACAAATAAAAAATAACTATTAAACATAAATTAAGAGGGAATCTGGTAGATGAAATGGAGAAATTATATGTCATGTGTTTCCTCAGACCACTACTTTTGTAGATATATTCAAGCGTTAGGAGATTACGATTAACAGGTGGTTTCGTTGGGAGATGATATTTCAAAATGAAAACTTTAGTGAAAGTAAAATGTCAGGAGCTCAAAGAAACAAAGAATAATACCAAACGTAGTGAAGTCAAAATAAAAAGAAAATAAGACATCTCTGTTATTTTTCTGAAACTTTAATCTTATAATCATTGCATAATGAGTAATTTTAACATATTTTATTTTTGATGAACTATGTAATACTTTTCTTATTGTCTGTTTTCATTAAAATAGTAATAATAAATTGAAATTTTTTTTAATAAACAAATTTAATTGTTCATCATTCTTCAAATATTAATACTAAATAATTTTAGTAATACAAGACGTATACATTTTCCTATAACCTATGATACAGCCACGCATGACAAAATGGAAATCTCTGATTTTGTATCTTAACAAAAAATTAAGATGGGTTAGTTATCCATATCAATTCACATTAATTTATGTGAGTGCTTGAGAAAATTCTGGGATACCACTTCAGTGCCATGTAAATAAGCCATAGCCATAGAGAGTCCTCTCCCTCAAATATGTAAACACCACATTAATTATAAGAAACACATTGTTTTTATCAAGTTAAAATCAGATAAAATATTAAGCTTTGGTGAAGTCATTTCTTTTGTAATCTTATCATTACAATAATTTCAATGAAATATCCAACTCTAATCCATCAATTATCCACCGCTACTCATAAGCATTGAATTAAAACGCTTTTAACTGCTTACGAAGATTTTGACAGAAAATTTTCATGGTCTCATGTTAAGGTAATGTTCTTTCGAATGAAATTTCCTAACTCCCTCGTTATTGACAAATGGTTGAGGAACATTTATATCTATAAAGTCGTATCTGTGTGAGTTGATGATTAAGATGCTTCTAAGTTTCTATTTTTATGATATATATGTCATATCGACTATCTTAAAATATAAAATGACAAACGTTTTCAAGCAAAATCGTTTTTTACAAAAATAATTTTAAACAGAAATCAAATATTTTTGTAGAAAACAAATGTTCTAAATATTTCATAAAAATATCACCTTAACCTTATATACTTCCACAGTACATTAAAATTTGATATATATATATATATATATATATATATATATATATATATATATATA
>JAPDSC010013942.1:116766-139768 GCA_026290005.1 Latrodectus geometricus | reverse complement strand
CATTTCGCATTCTACTACCATTTTCAACATCTTACCTTTGTGAAACTGGATTTTCTGTGGTGGCTTCTTTGAAGACAAAATATAGATCTCAGCTAAATATAGAAAAAGAACTGAGAGTGTCTATTTCTAATATTAAACCCTCCTTCAAAAAACTTTGCTCTGAAAGACAGGCCCAAGGAAGTCACTAATAATTATTAAATTTGTTTTTAATTTAGTAAGTTGTTTTAATTTAATAAGTTAATTATTAAATATGTCGAAATGTATTTTGTTTTGTATGTGTGTGTGTATGTTCTTTCCTTTCAGTCACTTAATAAATTTTTTTAAATAACATTTTCTCTTGGATATGCTCGCGACCCCCCTATAGTGTGCTCGCGACCCCCTAGGGGGGCGCGCTCCACAGGTTGAGAATCACTGCTCTAACCAAATTATTTTAATATCTGCCTTCAAATCTCAACTTAGTAAAAATATCATGTTTCTTGAATTGGAAGGTTCAGGTTTTAGAGCTCAATCATTATTTGACGGGAAGTATCAGTTGTATTTCTACGTTATGCATCTATATCTGTCAGGTTGGATATTTCGAGATTACGGATGTTTTCTCTTTTGAGATTTTGAATGAGGCCACTATAAAACATTCGCCTGAAATTCAAAAGCACGTTGGATGGTCATCGATCATTAAAAAATATTTCTAAAAATGCTTATTTACGTATTTTGTGTTTATCTTTGATCTCATCATGTGTCTTTAAAATATATAAAAATTTAGAATTGTATCTTCATAGATACTATCACTTAAGCATAATAATTATAAGTCAGAAATTAGAAATTAGAGACAAAGATGCCAGTGGTAACTTTTCTAAGTTGGGAAGACTTTTTTAATCATATATTTTGTAACATTTGCTACCGTGAGCATAGATTTTAATTTGAAAATCTTCGTTCCACTTTAGTTCATTGACAATCATAGATTTTTTTATTAAAATGTTTTCATTTATATTTGAAATTTTTGCAACTTAACACTTGTTGATTCATCATTTACCAGAACAATGCTTGATTGGGTAATGACATTTTAAAAAAGAAATCCTTGTGTCATGGTTTTATATTCCATTAGTGATTTGCATAAATAGACTTAAGATTTCAACTGCTAATACTTTTTAATTATACTTTGTTTTTTGCTTCAAAGCAAAATCCGATTTATCGAGATCTTATCTTGCAAATCCCACATCTGTAAAATTGAAAATAAAAAAAAGTAATGATAAACTTTAAATAAACTTAGCTCTACCAGTATTGTGTCATTCTTGCAATTACTAAAATAACTGACATTTTTAGTAAAGGACGATTTAGTACAACTTCTTGATTTTAAAACACCTAATTTATAACAATTTTTAAATTTAAGACAGATTATTTAAGAACTCCTTTTAAGTTGTGTGAAAAGAGTTTTTATTGCTGTAAAATATTTTTAAAAAAAGTTCACAAAGGTATGAAAGCAAAACATTAGGTATGAACATTGAGAGAAAGATGTACTCCCTTTTATAATTTATGCATTAATATCCCAAATTTTTACAAACACATTAACTCAAGTATTAACATTAACTCCTATTGAATTTTGTTGAAGGAAAGAATCTAAATTTAACCTTTCATATTTTGTCTGTGTAACTATATTTTACAAAACTATTATCAAACTGCAAATGTTTACGACATTTTGACAAAGTAGATTGAAAATAATTGATGCTTCACTACAGCCACAGCAATCTCAAATATGTGATTCTGACTCTATAATTTGAAATCGATATTTTTATGTCTAGAAATATCCTTCAACATAGAATAATTTGGTATAGTTATTGATCCTTTCAAGTAAAACTGGGCACATCAAAATAATTAGAGAACATTTTGAATTTTTACGAATAATGTATATGGAAACAAAAATAAAGTACAAGAAATTACAAAAAATTAGAATGCAAAATAAAATAAATTCATATTATGAAAACAATAAATGAGTGTTTATGAGTGTTTTGAGTTTTACCATCCAAAAGGATGTAGGATGTAGTGAGAAGTGTGATTCATTTGTTTATGCATTGTTGAATAACTAGTTGGGTTTCATTCTTGCAAATGATTCATTCTTTCACAGCTGTATCTCCTGCAGATGTTTTCATTTATATTTTCATAGTTTAGAGGGTACCAAATAAAAAGATCATATCTATAAACCCCACACATTCCACTAAAATATATATATTATTGTGAAATAGCTGACGAAGCAAAAGAAATATGATTCACGTATCTATTATCTCGAAATCTTATATTTTCTATAGCGAATAAAAAGCCATTACATTTCGCTGAATAAGCAAATTCTGCCATTTATTTTATTTTCCATTTAAAATATCTAATTTGATTTATTTCGTAACCAATATTATGTCCTTATGTGCATATTTTTTCCTTCTTCCAAAAAAGTATTTGAAATATATGATTCCCAATGTTTGAAGTCTTCTTAAATTATGATATTACAATAAAAAAGTTTTTTATGTGGTTTTCTTCATTCACAAAATGCTTCAAAGGAAGTTTTTCACTTTCTGATTCGTTTGTTTTGCTTGTTTTTCGATGGCTGTTTCAACTCAGTCCATCAATTTCAAAATAAATATTATTAGATTAAAAACATACAATACAAATATAACAGAATAGCAAAAGTATATATATATACGTTTCCTTTATTACAATTCACATTTTATTATATTATTGTGTAACACACACAAAGTTATTAATAAAATCACTTTTGACACAGATTTTAAATCAAATTGTCGTATAGAAATTAAAATTATTCATAAACTTTCTTAATATTTTTTTATTTTCTATGATTAAATTTAAAACGAATCTATAGGTAAATAAATTGCATTTTGTGTTTTACTTAGTTAACTGTTAGTGTTAGGAAAGGTACTGTGTGATCAAATATTTAATATTTAAATATGGTCATGCAATCTCTTAAAGTTAATTGCTGTTGATAAAATTTGCAAAATAAAAAAGTTTTAATATTTTATATAGTTTATCAATTCTAACTTGAATAAATAAATTGCTTACAAAGTTACATTACTAAAAATATACATTCATTGAAAACTTTTAGGAAAATATCATATTATATATTCTCTATGTCTTAAGTTGGTTTTAAAGAGTATACATATAATATATATTAATTATGTATTTTGTGTCTAATTCTCATGAAAATTTAAGTATTTAGGAAAGTCTGTACATTGATTTTTCCTCATTTTCAACATTTATTTAAAACGAAAACATATTTTTCTTATTTTCCTATTGTAAAGTAAAATTTTTTTTTTTTTTTTTTTTTTTTTTTTTTTTTTTTTTTTTTTTTTTTACAATTTGAATATTTATTTTGAATAATTAAATACCATTCAGATATACTTCCTCAGGTTTCTAGATTTCTAATGAAATAACTCTTTTTTTAAACTTCTTGTTCATTTTTTAAATTCTCCAAAATGCCAAATATAACTACCGAAAAATTGTAAATTTTTGGAAATTTATGTAAATTTTTTTAAATAATTTTGAGTATTTATTCTTTTTATCACATAATTTATAATGCTGTTTAAAATGTATTTATTGAAAAAACATATATTAAAGATACAAATTTGGAAAGTTTTAACTACTGCCAAGAAAATGATTGGGGCACTTAATGAATGAATTTCGTGTGCTATAAATTCCTATTGAAGCTAGAAAACGTTTCAAATAAAGTTGATAGACGACTTTGAATTTTTATTCAAGTTTCTTAAACGTTTGAATAAATAAAAATACTAATCAATCCTGAAAAGATTTTTGATTGAAAATTAATTTTGATAGGTGAGAAAAAGTGTTTCAGTTATTGAAATTAGAAATATTTCACAAATCCTGTATTTCAAATCAAACAAATAAAATTTCGATGATATGTTCAGTTTCGATGTTGAAAATTTTAAAATATTTGTTACAAGTATTTTACTAGATTTCTGAATCCGTATCTCACTTAATATTAATAAAAACCATAGCAAAGTAAGTTCACAAGCATAAAAATAGATTTTGTGACTGTGTGCATGATGTAATGGGGTATGGAATTTACATATTAGGTCTTATATATTTTTATTTAAAAATAATATACAAGATTATTTGCTTAAAAATGCAATTGCACACTAAATGATCAACTCTGTCCGCTTGAATCATAATTAGCTATATTGATTGATTTAATTGTTTAAATGAAGTCAAATGATGTGCATTGGTTATTTCAATATCTACTGGAGTGTATAAAACACGAAAGTATTTTATAGAAATTAAAACTCTAGATTGATTTGAATTAATATGAAAAAAATGTTCTATAAATAATAATCAAAACTTTGAAATACTATTACCAGCACTATAATTTTATATTAGTTTCCTAGCATTATAATCGGCAGTTTTTGTTAAGAATATTTCAAAGAATTTTTTTCAGCGTGAGTTACAACAATATACATAATGCAAACTAAAAATGTCTTCACTTCGGTAATGATAGTCTGGGACTTCTTGAAAAGAATCCACCGTATATAATAAAACTTACACACCGTAATAAAACTTTTACTGAAAATCACTCTTTTTTTGTTGTGAAATAGTGTGAGCTCACAATTTGGAGCTATTGTGAGACCATATTTCTGGTAGATATGAATCATCTTCCTTACTATTCTGATTTATCAACTCTGTATATTTGTTCATCTAAAATTCTTGACAGTTCAAAAAATATGGTTTGTTTTTTTATAGAAAAATACAGAACATACATAAAGGATTCAATTCTGAATGTCTAATATAAGTTTCTATTTAGTAAATGCATCAAACAGGAAGTTATAAGTATTTCCTTAATAAAATAGTACAGAAATTGCATGAAAATTAAATTTTGAATTTCGGATCACATATCTATTTGAGATTCAATAAATTTGTATTGTAAAATTTGTAATTTTTAGCATTAAAGTTAAATTGTTGATTTAATTTATTCAAATGGTCTAACAACTTGTACTTTACATTTTAAATTAAAAAATATAAAAAAATAACGATAATAATAAATAACTATATATAATAAATAATAATATGAAAATTAAAAATAAAATTTCAAAAGAAACAATGATATCTATTTAAAATCTCTATTTATATAGTATAATAACTATATAAAATATAGTTAAAAACGGTTTTAAAAATTCATTTAAACTTAACCTATTCTAAAAATATAAAATATAAGATGGTAACATACCCTATTATGGAAGTATTAAAATTGAAGCTAGATTACATTTTCCTTATATATAAACCAAGCAGTAAACTTCCTTATACCCCATAATGCTGGTTTCCAAACAAGTATTATATCTTTCTTTATATCAATTATATTGTATCTTTTACAAAAGCATTTATATAAAAGCTTTTTTATATTTTACACAAAACATTCATATATATGTATTTGTATGCATGTATTTATGTACAAAAAGACAACACAAAATGTTATCTAAAATTATTAGATAAAATATAGTATTTTATTTATTTACAATTCCGTAGTATTATTACTATCTTATTTGTACTTTGTGGATAAATATGCAGAAATATAAACTAGAAAAATATTCTGATAATCAGAATTCTCAGAAAACGTAACATTTTTTTTCTTATCTATTCTGAAGGAAGCTTTTCATGTAAAGAAACATAATTTAAATTCACATTAGTATATAAATTGAAAAAATGTGCTTTTTTTATATTTTGTCCTTATGTTCTCAGAAAAAACATAAGATCGAAGCATCAAGTTTTTTCATCGAAAAAGTAAGAAAAAAAAGTTTTACAACTTAAACGTGCTATAAATTATAGCTAGGGAAAAATAATTTTTTTGTTCCTTGGATCGGGAGTCGGAATTCTCTTGAGGATCAAACCCTCGAAAAGAATCAAACAATACAACAAGAAGATAACTTACACAGTCTAAAAAAGACAACATCTATTGCTCAGATGTCCTATAAAGAAAAGATAAGAATGTTGTTACTGCTGAATACTCAAATTCTAAATTTGTTGCTTTTAAAATTATTTTTTGATTAGATATACCTATCCCTTATGCTTTAAATGAACCACTTTTATGATAAAAAATTTTTAAGATAATCTGTATTTAAAATGCATGTTTTAAGATTTAACTGTCAATATTTTATTAGAAACATTAACATCTAGCTTGATCTCATGTTCAATTAAATTTTTAGTATACAATCACAACGTGTTCATTTCTAACATTAGTTGCTTTAATATTTAACTCAGGATATTTTGTCCCACTTGGAAATACTCTTAAAAGGTGGCCTTATATTAAAACTTTCTTTCAGAAGTCACTGAGTGACTTTGGTAACTATTTAATAAAATTAAAATTTTATACTTTATATCCATTAAGAAAATTTTCTTGTTCTAAAACATTCAGGTAAGCACAAATTTTTATGCTTTAAATGAACCACTTTTATGATAAAAATTTTTTCAAGTCATCCTATTTATATAAATTTTTACAGTCATAAAAATCTTATTTCAAATATATTAATTCTCATAGTCACTTCATCTATGAGGCTGTGTTTCTAACTCATATATGTTAACAGTTATATTTATTTGTCTTTCCTTGGTATTAGAATTCATCATCTTATGGATTTAATTCCGACCTAAAATAATGTAGCGCTGACGTCATTCAGTCTATCATTAGAAGGTTCCCAAATGGACACATAAAATTTGTCATTTGTAAAATTGGATCAGGGACAAAAAATTTATCTGAAGTATACGAAAGTGCTATATTCAGCAGGCTTCTTCCTTACCTATTGATCTGTGTAAGTTTTTACTTTCCTGTATCTGTGTACTTTTTTACAATCCTGTTCTTGAAAATTCATTTTTTTGAAAATTCTTGAACTTGTGGAGTCGATCAAATTCGCGGCTAGATCATAAGAAATAAAAAACAACAGTATTGTGTTTATGGTGTTTTAATATCAAATTTGATTGAGTGCAAAGCTCAAATATGACATTACATGCAAAAATTATTAAATAAAAGAAATACATACTTTTTTCGAACATCTGAAATTTCTTTGGCAAGTGTGTTTCGGTTAAAATAAATACAAGAAAATTAACCATTTTCCCACAAATTGGAAATAAAATAACGAACAGAAATAAATTGTTATATAATACAAAAAAAAAACAAAAAAAACATTTTATTTAAATATTTTACAAAATTTAATTTCAGTGTGTACAACACATGACGTATAAATATTTGAATAATCTTCTTTAAATAAATATGGTAAATTTTCAATACTTTTTGCGTCGAAATGTAAATACAAATACATGTTACCTATTGCAAATATGTACTTAAGGCTTAACTAAGTAGTAATTTGCATAATTAACTTTTGAAAGAAATATTTGAATTTCCTACAGTATTTGAGAATTTCCTGAGAAATTTATCAATAACAAAACATTTTAATGTCTTAGTTTTGCTTAATAAGAATAAGAACGTCATTATAATTAGTAATACTACGATTATATTTTAGGTGGTGAAAATTTAAATAATTTTTTCATATGACATATAAAACCATTCATTCTACTAAATATAAAAGAAGTATTTCAAAAATAAACACAAAATATTGTAAAAACGAAAACTTTTTATTTTAAACATTCCGAGCACCAAGAATATATTTTTCATAAAACCCAAACCTTCAAATGTAAAGTCCATAACGAATGATAAGTTTAGGAATCTCAGGATACTGAATTTTGTTTCTCTTTTTTTATACTGAATTTTTCTTTTTATTTAAGCTGGAAAAAATATGAAAAGGAATAAAATTATATGCTTGTATATAAAAATAAAATAAAAGTTTATGTTTCGTTATGAATAAAAGACGTGTAACAACTACTTATTTTAAAATCCTATTCTTCTTTCAAAAGAAAAAAAAGTCTTTTGCTGAGTATTCAAACTCTAAGACAATTTTAACCTCTTCGAATCACCTAAATTCGATTCCATTTTTCCTGCTTCTTATGTCAAGTTTAATCTACACGTTTTCCACTTCTTTCTAAAAGAAAGGCTTATATCAATGTTGAGAAAAGCTATCGATGGTCAGTCAAAAATCTTTTTAATGTATAGTTATTTAAACATAAAGTACTACATGCAAAAATTTTGTGCTTTCATTATTTTAAAACACGCATTTTTATATAGCGAATTTCTAAAAATAAACATTTTGATCATAATTTTGGAATTAATCAAATTTTAGATCCAATTCTTATTTCAAATTTTATGTTTCAACATATTAATTCACAAACATTTTATAATTTTATAAAACAGTGTTTTTAAACTCCTATTATACCTGTTTCAATTAAATGGTTTCTGTTTTTATTAGTTTGTTCTATATAAAGCTTTTTGTAATATGTATATGATAATATTTCATCTTGTTACATTTCAATGTGATTAATGGTGGTATATCTGTTAAATATAGTCAGAAAATGTAAGGTAGTAAATTAGAATTTTTATGAATGTATCATTCATGCTTTTATAACCGCAAATAGCTGACAGTTGCACAAGTGTACGAGAATTATAAATTCAGGAGTACATTATTTGCAACATGATGTCAATTTCATACGTACAAAAACTGTACTGTGACAATTCTTAAAGTAATTTTACTTTTATGGTAATTTTTATTTACTGGGCTGTATAACATTGGTCGCAATATTTGTGCAACCTCGATCTTGATGCTATCAAGTACTTCAACAAAAATTTATTTTTCTTGATTGATTTTAAATTTTTTATTTGAAATTCAAACTGCTTTTAATTTAGAACCACAAGATCAAGCCTTTAATAAAATTACCTTTTATTCATATTCACTCAATTGTACGACCATTTAATGATATCTTTGATCTATGAAGAATTAAAACCCTTAAAAAGCAAGATTTCAATAAAAAAATATATGTTACGTTTATATATGGACTTTATGATGATTTCAAGACGTTGAATTAAAATTTTAACTAAAGAATATGTTTCACCTTGACGCTTCTATTAAATAATGGAAGAATTGAAAAAGAATGTAGAGATTTGTGGATACACTTAGTCACACAAGACATAGAAAAATCCTAAAATTGGCGCGATTATTACTGTTTTGCATTGTGTTCTTTTCCTTGACGCAGAATCCACGTAATCCAATGAGAACGGTATAAAAACTGTCGCGAAGAACATAAATCATCAATGGTGATCACGTGTGTGGGTCATTTGAAAGATTGCTGATTGATGTGATCATGACAATGACCAGATAGCGATGGCTCGAAGATTTAGAATGATTGTTTCTGAAATTGCCCGCTTCACCAGCCGTTTGCCTCCAATATTTGAGTACTTATGCTAAGTAAACGAAATTATGAGATGTGTAGCAGGAACTTCCATGTTAGACGTTTACATCAGCATTTTGAATCTACAGATTAAAAAATGTATTGATTTTTTGTTCAAAAACTTATTTATCGTTTGTTAATATTTCAAATTACATGACGTATGTTAAATTTTTATAGTTAAGCCCATTTTAATGTTAATGGCTAAAATGACGTTAGTTAAGTTTATGATATTTCTTATGAAAAATAAACCAAAGAATGTGGTACACATATCTACTTCTGAAGCATAACATAATTTTTTGATGCTTAGATACTTGTATAAATAATTGTTTCCTTATTCTTCCAAATTTTGCTTCACTTATATTTATTTTAATCACAGCTTAAAATATTTTAACAAATACTGACAACAAACACAATATAGCGGAAAACAAGATGGTGCTAAATCAATTTAATCTTATTTTAAGTAGTTCGCCAAGCAAGGAATCAATCATGTATTAAACTATTTCAGTACTACAAACGCCCTCAATATAGAAATAAACATCTTAATTCACGTTGTCCCATAATAAAATAATAATGCACGATATTTTGACTTTTTGAAAACAATCGATCAAAAAAAATCAGAACAGTGCTTATTTTTCTATTTTGATACATATTTGTCATAGAGCTGTCATGATTTATCTGCAACTGGAGGAAGAAAATAAAATGCTCTCAATTTCATATTATTACAACAATAATATTACAATAAAATAAGGATGGATAGAATACAAAGTTCCTAATGTCGTATGTACTGTTGCAGACATTTCCCTTCATCTTTGTTCGATTTTTTCAGTTTATAAATTGTTATTTATTTAAGATCACTGATAACAAAAGCATTGCAAATTTGAATAGCAACTCACTTAAACAAGCAAAGTTAAAAAATTTGTTTCGTTTAATCATAAACAAATAGTATGGACCTCAATAACCTTATGGAACATAAATTATATTACAATTTATGTAAAGCGTATTAATTTCACTCTTTTAAATGAACTTCACTCCTATCACTATGTATATACACATACATGCAAATGAAATATACCTATAAAGATAGTGAAATAATATTTTTTGAATATAAAATAATTTATACTCTATAAGATATTTTCCAACATTTAATTACTATTACTAACAATTTTGTAATTAAAATATAGGTACACATGTATAATTTGCTTCAGCAGACGCAGCATCTTATCATTTTAACTACCATTGCAATTGATAAGTTTTCTGTTTCTAGCATTTATATATCTTTGTTTTTGTTTTGATAAATTCAACTCAATGTTCTTTTGCATATCTTCAATAAGAATAATAAAAAATTCAATAACAATAATAAATTCAATAAGAATTTTGCTGCATTTTGTTTCAGAGATATTAAAGCTGAATGATTCTTTTGAAAATGAACTAAAACATTATGCGCAATTATTGATTCAAGATAACGGATGAATTCCCATAATTTTGTTACATTGATAGAACAATGTATGGAAATATTAGAACTGTTGTTGTTGTTGTTTCCAATCCCTCAGAGATCTAGCACCAGCTGGATCAAATCCATGACACCTTGAACCCTAGCAAAGTCGAGCACCAGTAGTGGATTTGCGCGAACATCTGCCAGAGTGAACCCCAAACAATCCAGGATGTGATCGGGGGAAGCCAGCCTCAGATTGCATTTATTGCACAATGAGAAGACTTTGTGCACAGAATCGAACGACATGCATTTCAGATGCCCACTTCTGAGTCTCAAGATTGCCGTATGATCATGTCTGTCACCCTTGAAATCCAATGCGCCCCCCGGGGTCTTACTGCTAAACCAGGGATGGGCGGGAGGGGCGAGCCAGACTTGCCCCTTTTCTTTTTTCTTTAAAGTGAAAAGTTCTTTGTAAGTTAGTGTGTAGTCCCCATTGGGCAACTCAGAACAACCTCTTTTAGCCAAGATGTCTGCTATAATGAATGTGATTTCTTTGAATACAAATGAAAAACAAGTTTCACGAACAAAATAGGAAGAGGATTAACTAACTGTAATATTTTAGCCCCTTTATTTTTAATTCAACAACCCAGAAGATATAAATATCTTTTTAACATCGAGTTGTTTTTTACTCTTAATGTTTACTCCTGTAAACACATATTCTACTAATTCACGAATTTAATCTCCAAATCATAAATATTATTCACCATTCTCATTAAACATCTTTGGTTAAGTTTTAACCTATTATATTTCTATTCAAATTTGATCAACAATTCAATATTCTATTTATATGCATTTTAAGCAATGAAAAATAGGTTTTACGTTTTTCAATTTAATAACAAATATGCAGTCAAATTGATCAGAATTCAGATAAACTACTTACAATATGTAGAATGTCTAATAGTTAAATAAATAGTTCGGTGATTTTTATATCTTCATATCATGTGTTTCGCACATGAGTTGTGCATGTTTTTAGTGGTTTCGAATTTGCATTAAATAAAATATTGAACCAACTCTGATAAGAAATTGAGAATGTAAACATAGAATAACCATTAATACAATCCTTGGTATCAGCTCAAATAAATCTGAATAAAAAAACAGCTGATGGTAAAAAGAGACAATTTTGTACCTACTTCTTCATTTATTTAAACATTTATGGAATTTTAAATATATGAAACTTCATCCAAAATAATTTAAATTGTAAATGAATAATATGAGAATTTCATACACTCCTTAGTTATGTAAACCAACCAAGGTTTTCAAATTCAATTTTCATCAGCATTAAAAAATATTTAAATAATTTTCCTACTTTATTCTTAATTATCAATTAACAAAGCAAAAATTGTTCCCCAAACATTTTTATGGTATATTGTATTAGAAACAATAGTTATTGTGAAAAAATTAAGAGGAGAAAATATATTTATATCAAACAGTAATTGAATATTGCTCCTCATTTTTATAAAAAAAAATCTAAAGAAAACTGGTAAATTAATTCAATTTACTTCACACGAGTAGATTAATTATGGATTCCTCTATTCCCTATAGTTTTTTTGCTCCCTCCTCCATTTCAACACAAAAACAACAGCATCACTTTTTTTCTTCATATTTTCTTTTCGTTCCATGAATTTTTTTTTCCGATTTTTTGCCATCTCCCTACAGAGAATGTTATTCAATCTTCATATGGGAAAAAATCTTAAGGGGTCACACAATGAGATTTTCTTTCATCAATACTCGCTTTAATTTATATAAAAGTTTGCTAGGATTTATTTAATTGTAAAAAGAGAATTAGTTTCTATCAATGAAATATTTAGGTGTATGGATAAATTGAAAGTCAATTGAGAATGAAATAATTTTAAGTTCAAGTATGATATTTTGATGATTTGGTTGGAACAACTTGGAATACGTATTCCAAACTATACGATTGCTTAACCTTTTTGTAACTTTATAATAACTCTAATGTAATCTTTGTAATATTATGTAAGAATGATACGTTTTATAAGGAATGCTTATTTCCCATAATGATACACAAGAATTATTTAAAGAAATATTAAAAAAGAGAGAAGGATAAAAGCTTATGATATTTCGAACATTTTACATTATATTTGCATTTAATATTAGATTATATATCATGCATCTTATATTAAGCTATATAAATATAGCATCTGATTTTAACAATTCATTAACTTTTTTAATCGAAATTTCTTCTATTTTAATCTTGCATTGTTAGTACTTTCAATATAATTATTAAATAACTTCATAGAATATTTTGACATTTGTCCCACTGTGCTTCTATTTTCTTTTTCCGCTTTTAACTTATTTACAAAACTAATGCTATAACATTGTTGAAATAAAATTGAATTTCAAGATATTCTTCAAATAATGTCAAACTATTCTTTTTTTATTATTCTAAATGTTTATTCATTTTTAATATCTATGCAGAAGTTTTTACTTTTTTATTAATGCTGAATTTGAGCATCTTCAAGAATAAAATTGCAGTTAATCCTTGGATGTATAAAAATATGAAACCATACAAACTGATGTTCGTATACTTGTTTTTACCTTATTATTTATATTAATAACAAATTCTTGCATATAAAAATTTTTAAAGTTTGACGTACAATGCTTTGAAGCATTTCTTCTTTGAGAATACCGTTTATGTTTATGACTTTATCAATATCCAAAGAAAATTTGTTTCTTTTCACAAGTTGCCCCCTTAAGCATCACAAATGCATCATTTTAAATTCCAAACACGTAAAGATGGATCTGAGGGATTGTATCAATCGATTTCGACCATATTCGATCTTTTTGTGGATTCACAGGTTTCTCTAAGTTGAATAGTTTCTAAAATACTGAAAAATATTTCCCCAGCATTGAAAAAAAGGATTTTTTCCCAATACATCTGAAAAAGTTTATGGTTGTTATATACATTACACCCAAATTCCAATTACAAAATTTGCTCCTATACCTCTGGATAAATTTAATTATTTACTCTTTTTTGTGTCTTCCCTTGATAGTTGAGTTTTTTATCTGCTAAATGTTTTTTTGTTACATTTTTCTAAAATTGAAGCTGTTTGTAAAATCAATTCTACTTTTGATCTATAAATTGACTTTTGAAATAAATTGACTCTTTAAATATAATATTTCGTAAACCTCTTATCGAACATATTATCGTTTGCGTAACGAGTTTTTAAATGACTTTTTCTCTCTTTAAGAAGTTTTTCCATTATTTCTAGGGTAAATAAATATATAAATTACATTTAAAAATTATTGCATAATAGTTCTGCTTAAAGTTTACATGCAGAAGTAAATGGATAGAAAAGAGTTTCATAAAATATAACACGTAGTTTTTGTTAATCGATAATGTTTTGCATTTTTTTTTAGGATGTTTATCAATATTAATATATTTCAAAGTATAAATATTATTAGAAATATATGAGGACACATGTGAAAACATTTTATTTTTAATATATTTTAAGGAACAAATAAGGCAATAATTTTATATAAATAGATAACAATATAGGAGTTTTGAAATTTATAACAGTTTCATGAATATGGTACTTAAAATAAATGGCTTATAATATATGTATCTAATTTAAATGTCTTTTTTGTAAGAATATATGATGAATTAATCTTGCACAAACAAGGAATACATATGTACTGTATAAACATCATTTCACCTGTATCAACTTTATTCCTTTTACTTTATTTTATTCTAAGCCATTGTTTTCTTTATCACTGACGTTAATTGATTTCTTTATGACCTCTTTATATTGTGAATTCGTTTCGATTAAGTATCATTAAAGCCATTAAATAATTTCTCTGGAATATTAAAAAAAATTATATTTACATTATATTTTAGGAATAATATTTTCGTACAGAATTAAAGTATCAATATTTTTTCTTATTTTTATGCAGCTTATATGTAGGAAAGCTGAATTTAAATCCAACATCTATTAATGAATTTTGTGTGAACAATTTGATATTTTTTTTCTTATTAAGGTATTAAATATTTCAAAGAAAACAGCTAGAAATAAAACGTCTTCGTTTTGTTTCTTGCTGATTTTTAGCAGTTAATTCTTTGTTCTTTTACGAAATTTCAGACTTTTTACTAATTTTAATAAATTATTCAGTTTATCATTTGCTTTACTTTTTAAAACAGGGCATTGCCAACAATTTATCTTAATAGAAATTTCTACTTTCATTTATTTATTTCACTTCTATGGAAGATATGACAAGAATATTTCTTACAAAGATTATTCATAAGATTCAAGTCCTGATTTTTTAGGACAATCTTAGAAAACTACCCTAACAATACGCAATCATTTCATTGTTTTACCAGTTTGGAAAAATGCCATTTCTATTAAACTACTTTTCTGCAGTTGGAGATAGTTCCAAACTATTTCTCTGATTAAACTCCAAACATCTTCATTCAATTGGAACTATTGTCACTTGCAGTAGTAACAAGCGAACCCAAAGCAGATTAATAGTATTTGGCGAGATTAGGATTACAATTTAAATTCTCGTGACTTTCACTTCATTGTATTCTATATTATAGCATTTAAAATACCAAAAATATCATTTTTATGAAGCAGAGTGACCAAATCTTGCAGTTTCCTTGACATGTTTTGCAGCAATTGTTCTTTGTAAACTTTCCAGCGTTTTGCAGTAAAGCTTCCCAGAGATGGATAAAACTGGATCTTGAAAATCAATAAGTAATGTGCCTATATAATCAAAAAACAGTATAAGCATTACTTTGAAGCAAATATAGGGTTTTTAAATTCTTCAGATGAAGGTAAGAAAAACAACATTACTGCACAGCCAATTCTATAGGGTGGCTATAAAGAAACATGTTTCCCCATACAATTATCCATTCTTCAATATGTCATAGTTGATTTCCAGACTTAGGCAACAAAATGTATTGCTGGTTACTCGAAATTGCTATTTGAAAGTATTCAAAAATAATGTCGTAATTGTAATGGTTAAGCATTTTTCATACATATTTTCCATACATTTTCTACATAACAAAACAACAAAATATGTATATGTTAGTTCTTATATGACCGAGTCTATGATGCACTAATTTGAACAGATGTCATTAAATTTAACCATAAATGTGTATTAACTTAATATAAAATGAAATCATTTTAGTTATAATGTGAGCAGTTCAACATATTTTAACAAATATAATACGTAATTAACCTCATTCTTTCGAAAGAATTTTTAAGTCCTGGGGTTCTTTAAACAAAAAGTTTTAAATGCTCTCTACAGAGTACATCAAAGAAGCAATATATTGCTGTAATATTGATATCTGGTTGACCATCCATCTAACGGTTATCTTCATTTTCAACAAAAAGATTTACTAGGAGATTATGAGATCATATGTAGAATATTGCGAATTAATTTAAATGGAATCAAAGTCAAATAAATCCTTAAAATAAAAACAAACAAAAATTATACAATATTTTATAAAAGAAGACTTGATTTGATGACATATCATGAATATATAAATGGAAAAATATTATCCCAGATAAAAGTTAAAAATGAAAAGTAATTATCTTAAAAAGTTAACTAGTATTATTTTCAACAATAAGACCTTGATTATTCTAGTACTAAGAAAACTATAGAAGCATAATCGTTTATAACATAATTTTTTTAAATTCAGCTCTCAACCTGAAAATCTACAAGATTAAAATATTTATGTATAATATTATATTTGTAGGAATTAATACTTGCGTTTGAAGCCCATATTAAACTTCTATTTTCTAAATTGGTTAATTAAAAAATAGAATTTTAGAAAAATATGTTATCAAAGATGATTTCATTGTTAAATTTTCTCGTTAATTTCCAGATTCAATTTGGTAATGAATATTGGAAATATTCATTACCAAATTGAAAAATTCAATTTGGTAATGAATATTTCCAATATTCAATTTGGAAATATTCATTACCAAATTGAAAAAAATTCAATTTGGAATGGAATATTGGAAAATGTAACAATTAATTGTTACATTTTCCTATATTCCATTCCAATATTTTAAATTCTTTTTTAAAAACAGTACTATAAAAAAATATTCATCATCTCCACTTTGTTAGTTTTTTAATCATTTAGTGATCAAAGTTAGTTTTGGTACAGAATAAAAATTAATTAACATCAAAATCTCTCATTTAAATAATAAAGTATGAAAACTAAAATTAAATAAAGTTTAAAGATACAGCAGTAGTTAATTTTGAGCTTCTTAAGTGCATTTTTCACAAACAAAAAGTGAAATTATATATTTAAAATTAAAATATCTAATAAAAAAACCCTAGATAAATTAATTATTAATTTGTTGAAAAATTTATTACTTTTTTTGTCGATTTATTTGTTGATAAATTATTTAGGATTAATTATTTAAGATTAACATTTCTAGAAAATAGTTATTTTGATATATGGCTGAAATTAGTTAGAATATGTATTAGCATGGTTCTCTCTTTTATATTTTTAAGGCATCAATTATATTAAATCCAACATTTTTAAAATTCTTTTTGAAAATTAGTATACTTTTCATATACATCATTGTATCATTGTTTTAATATATTAATATTGCTTGAACAATAATATATCAAAATTCAAGCTTAATAAGTTTGAAATAAAAAATGCTGACAGTTTACAGCTATTTTAACATTTCCTGGGAGTGTTTTGCAGGAAAAAAAACAAAAATCTAAAAGGAATACAAGATTGTCTATTTTTTGTGCTTGAATGAACTATTTATAGTTTACCTTCTGATCGTTTCTAGTTTTTTTAAGGATTAAACCAGGCACCCTCTCTTTCTGAAATGCTATGCTTGTTTTTTAGCAACCCTTTTAGCTTCACTTTCTTTCCTCCGCAGCGCGTGAAATAATCCAGTAATGAGGTCGCCTAATCAGATTCTAGTCTTTGGGTTGTCCTTTTCAAAAAGATGCGGCATTCTTCCACAAATAATTTAATTTGTGGAATACTGGTTTGTTTTTCATCGAGAAAGACACTTGTAAGGGAGCTACTCTAAAGCAATAGTCGTTTCTCCGTCACTATGTTAAATGAAAATAACCGCCAGGCTGGAAGGGTTTATTTTTTAAAGATTATGTAAAGGGTGTGATCTCTCAAGCAATTAATTCAATAAATAAGACTTTTTTATTTGTTTCTGCGCCACAGTGTCACGCTATTAAATTGAATTTTTGAGTTAGACTCTGCATGTTTTTTTAATGAATTATGTGATGTTTAGAAATATCTGGTTACTTCATTTGTTTGGTGTGAAAGATATATTTTTTTGAAAATATACATAATTAAGTCACTTCGAATAGTAGGAAAATAGGGAAAATAAATAAATCACCTCTTATACATTTTTTAGACATTTGGTATAAGCGGTAAAATTAAAGTGTGTATATATGTATAGGATTTACTTTAAATATTAAAATATATTGTGCTAATCAATTAAGTGTACTTAAAAGCTTTTTAGCTAGTGATGTGATTTTTATTAAGATTAATGTTCTGAAATAAATTTGACAAATTGCAATTTTTATTGTGATGAATAAAATATTTACTACATTTTAATGTATTGTGTGAGTATAAAGTTTGTACAATATGAATAGACAAAAGGAATAAATGCATAGACAAATGGAATAAACGAATCAAGTTGTGTCTCAAACAGCACTTGAAGTTTATGTAGACGATTTATTTTCTAAATGATCCATTCAAAAGAAAATTTGGTGAAATGTAAAAATGAATTTATTTGAAATTTAACTTTTATATCATTAACCTGATGAAAAATTTTACAGCAAATGTATTCCGTTGTATATGTAAAATATATTATCATAGTAAGATGATAAACATTGAGGAGTAAATAAGTTAAAATTTAAATTTAATTATCAAAAATCAAAAAAACATACAGTATATACAAATTATAAATATTTTCTTTCTATTACTCATCAATAACTACTAACACCATTACAGCAATCTATGGTGATATGTGCAATTCGTGTTTTCAGAGATATTTTCAAAATTAATTTTTGTAGTATAAAATAGTTATAATGTGAGAGACAGAGTTGAATTTTATGTGTAAAATTTTGGTGAAAAAAATATTTTATTATTGTACGTAAAAAATGCATTTATTAAAATTATCAACTCTATGAAAAGAATATTTTATAAATAACATTTTTGTGTGCTACCCGTGTCCAAAATCAAATTATTTCATTTTTATTTTTTATTTAATACACTGGTTACCAAACTTGATGAAAGATCTGAAAAATAGAGAAAACTCACCCAAAAATATTCCTCTCGCAATGAAATTTGAATATGTTGGTATGTAAAAGGAGCTGAACAATTTGAAATTATGCAAAATAGTGTCACTACTGCAGGAATATGTCATTTGCGAGGAGCATTAAAATGGAAGTCTCAGAGCCAGGTGGTAATTGTTGCTGCGTGTCTGAGAATAGAAATCTGTTATAGCGAGCTTGTAACACTGGCTTCCAGGCATCATATGACCAAACAATTTTAATGGTGAGCTATTGGGTAATTAGAGGCAGGACAATGCAAGATAGAAGTAGCATGATGGCTGAATGTCAGTCCGTCTGTGATTCATAGACATTCGAAACAATTTCTATCGGTCACTTACTACCCACAATTACAAATGACCAATATTTGTCATTATGAGCACGAAGGAATAGAATCAACCCCGGCAGAACTCATATCCTCCCCCACGGCAAGTTCCGGAAGGTTGATATCCAGATCAACCCAGATCAACAAGGCTTCAGAAACGTGGTTTTTACGAAAGGTGACCACCTATTAGAGTCCCGTTCACGTCAGACTACAGGTGAGAACGTTTGAAATGGGTACGTCAACATGTCCACTGGAGGCTTGATCAATGGGGGTCTATTTTCTTCAAGGATGAATCCAGTTCTATCCTCAAAAGCTATAGTAAGAGCATTTTCATTTGGAGAAAATGTGGAACTCTTTATTATTAATCAAATATCAGTTTAATAAATCCATACGAACTAGACAGCGTCTTTGTTTGGGTGGACGCAAAGACCCATATCTCTTTACCCGTGGAAATGTTAAAGCTTACATATATAGAGATGACATTCTGGATGTTACGTACGCCTTATGTTTAGGGAATAAATGATGATTTCATACTACAGGATGATAATGTGAGACCCCACAGAGATCATAGATTCTTATCTTGATCAGGAAAGAATTAAGCGCGGCTCAGTCACAGGACCTTAACCAACTTGAACGTTTTTGGGACTTTCTAGAATTACGTGTAGCTCAACTCAATCCTCCTCCTATTTACAATCTCAACTACTTTGGAAGACTATTAGCTCGCACTTTCTACACGCTTAACATAGCGCATAATTAAGAGCATCACAATAATTGAGAGCACTGCATGCGCTGCATTGCTTCTCAGGGGGATCCTACCCCATATTAAAGGTCTTTTGCTATACAAAATTTACACCTCTCATTTTTTTCATTGTATACACATGCTAATTTTTATAACATCATAATTGTCTGGTGGTTTTATTTTCATGCTATTTTGTACCTTACTATGTATTGTATAATGAGTATAAGTTTCACTAAATTAAACGAATAACTTTTCCATTATTAATGATAACTAGTGTAGTATACTTTGTGATTAGTATTTAATAAATTATTTCTTTAAGACGGTACCGTTCGATAGTCAAAACACCATAAGTGAAAAAGAGAGAGACAGTGTGATGGAAAAATTAAGCATTTAAATTATTTTCTATATGTTTTGTTTCAGTTTCTGTTAAAATACTGCTTATTATTTCATTATATAGCTTTTTACAAGGAAGACTGAAGTGCATAAGGATTCTTTAAATTTTGCTTAACACGTAAGAAATACGCATGCATAAACACATAAGAAAAATTGCTCTTTACAAAATTAATATTCATATACTAAATTTTAAAACCAAACTACTCTTAGAAACATGCTAACATTCAAGATAATTTTATAAAGGCTACATTAAACTCACTACTTTATTATTTAAGAAATTACATGATTTTATTAAATTAGATGCTAAATATCCTCAGTTTCATCTAATAGAGACATCTTATGTGATATTTGATTTAACCAAGCATAATTTATAAATACTTCATATATTTTGTTTCTCGTATTTAATCAAATAAAAATAATGAAATAAAATAAAACCATTCAAAAACAATTAATTTGAGTTTTAAAAATAAATCTATACCATTACTAAGGCTTGATTTTAGAATGTATAACGAATCATAATAATGATAGTATATTTGTTGTTTATAAACTCTTTCACGCTATTGTAAAATAAATTTTGACAGAAAATCTTTTAAAAGATCAATTGTTGTGACAAAAATTATAGCGAAAATAGTGATAGTGCAATTTATATATTTAAGCAGCAAATTCTATACAAGATAACTCTGACAATAACAATAAAATGTCGATGAATATAATTATATTCTCTATATTTCTAATTAGGCCGCACTCTCTAAAATGAGCTATTGTTATTACTATGGAATCGCTAAAGAATGTCACTATATTATAACTATTATTTTCTGTGATGTCTGGAAAATAGCCATAATTGTTTGAGTGTAATTCAACTAAATACTTATTTGAGAAAATAATATTAAAGGTTATATTAAAAATATTTGTTCATAAAAACAAAATCTAATAACAAACAATATCAGTGACGATGAAATTATTCCTGAGTTATTCAGGTTATGCCTTATATTGTGTCTCGAATTCAATATCGATATGTGTTTTACTCATGATATTTTTCTTACATATGTGTCAAATAATGATATGCCAAAAATAAGGGTGAATATGAATTCAAAATTTGTTGAACGATTAATCCACAAATTTTATAGATTCATTTGAAACATATGAAAATAAAAAGCTTGAGGATAAAATGTCAGTTATTAGATAAAAAAAAATAATATTTTACTTTTAAGCGATTATCAAATTCTGAACTTAAAGAAAATAGTTTTACCCCTTAATTCCAACTTAAACTTATAAATTTTTCTATCACTTACTGCCTTGCATACAATATTTTGCATTTTCTCTACTTATCTTTTCAATGCAACTTTATTATTTAATCAAAGGATCAAGAAGAAGGTAAAATATGCGATAAAATTTTATTGACAAAGTCGTTTTCATCCTGATCGCTGTGGAAATCAAGATGTACCAAAAAATCTATTATTTACTGAAGTAGACCAGAGAAAAATAAATTACGATAGTTTAAACTGTTATCGTAATTAACATATCTAAATATAAGACAATTTGGACTAGAAATCAATGTTTGAAATCTTGAACTTTCAAATTCATCCCTGCTTCATTAGCAAGAACAAAATCTTAGCAAGACAAGAAACATTAGCAAGAATGAAATCCTTGGCTTATATTTATTCCTTAGAGAATGTAACTGATCGAGATTTCAGAACGTTTAATAGATCATTTATTTTCTTTTTACCATTAACTTAAATTGTTACAATGATTTTTTGATTTAATTAATTATATATTCATACTTATAACTTGATTGTATGAAATAACTTTTTTAATTCAATTAATTTTGCTTTGAATCTAACTTTGTACTTATTTTTAATTTACCTTATTTCCAGTCCAGTTTTCTTTATGGTTTCACTGTGCAGAAAAAAAATGTAAATAGTTTAAAGTAAATAAAGTTCCTTATTCAAATTAATTTAAATCTTTTACCGAGACAAATATTTGTCCTATTCTACTAAGGACTAGTAGATATCAATTACGATGGATTTTACTTATTGAATCCAAAACATTTAATTTAGTTTCACAAATTTCTTACTTATTATATATTGCTCAGAGCTTATGTTTTAAAACAATTACATTCAAAATCATTTAAATTGATAAAAATACTTTTGAACAAAACAAATATTTAACAGTTTTTTTAAATTTATGCATACTTTCAATATGAATAATTATTTTATTTTGTACATGAGTTGTCCAATTTATGAGTAAACATTAACAAAATATTGTTCAATTTAATCTTGTCAAAAATTTTAATAGCGATTTTGTTTAAAATTTTTTATTTTTAACTTAAAATTCTTTAAATTGCAAATTTAAGTAATAAATCAAGGATGTTACCGTCAGTTTGATAATCCTCCTGTAGATTGTAGAGCAAAAAGTTTAGACATTTTGAAATAAA
>JAPDSC010013942.1:85462-111766 GCA_026290005.1 Latrodectus geometricus | reverse complement strand
TCACCAACCTAATATATATATATCTTACTTTAATATCTTTAATTGATATCAGTTTCCATCAGAATTAAACTATTAAGTACTATTTGCTACAAATCATTCCTATTAAGTGAGCAACCATCTAATCCTAAATTTGTTACTAATAGTTGTGACTGAAGAATATCCCTGGTGGGAAAGTTGATTATACAATATCTACAATACAGAATTAAGAATGACTGTGCAGTGATGATCCACAAACACAGTATTTTATTATTGTTCTTGTATACTACTTTTTTTTTCACTTGATATTGGTTCAAAATTAAAAAATATATATATTTGAATCAGTAATCAGTTGATATGACCATATTTTTTCAAAATGCTTAAGCAATTTAATTACACCTAAATATAGAAATAGAGCGGATATAAGTTTTAATGAATATTTTGAAAACATATTTAATTTATGAATCATGACAGCTTGCGAGAAGTATTAATAAAACAAATAAAATTACAATATGGGAAAATAGACTTTAGATTCAAGTCAGTCAGCATAAAACTGAAGATTCCATCTTTTACTTGGAAAGAAGGAACAAAAAACAATGAAAGTCGCAAACCAGAATTTGCTTTTTTTTTTATGATTTTGGTCTCAACATTGCTAGTCTCTTGAGACCACAGAGTCAGAAAACTTGCATGTTTAGCTTTTTTAGCTTGAATTTATAGTATCATGAAACTGAAGAATCTGTTTTTATTTTCTTTGAAGCAGAAACTAGAAAATTTATGGAATCCTTGAACCTTACATTATTTTTTACGCTTAAACAAATCCTTTTTTGCTCTATTCCGTTTTAAACTTAAATTTTTGGTACTTTTAAATTTTTCATAAATATTACAATTGGGCTTTGTTAAAACTTTAAAGTATCTATGAAGACTTAAAATTTAAAAATATATTACGTTTAAACTATTGTATGAAAATCTCGCAAATAATAATTTTTTAATAATAATAATATTCATAGTAAAAGTAGGTAATTTAAGTATTTACTTTCATATAATTTAAATATATTTCAATGAAAATATTTGTTAAAATGTAACTTTTTTATTAATTAAAAGTCACACTTTATTTTAATTGAAAATAGATATATATAGTAACGAGGCAAAAACAAACAAAATCAAAAACATTGAAAAATCTTGATAAATATTTGTTCTATATATGTTCTTGATAACTATTTTCCAAAGTCTTTATAAAACAAAATAATATTTTTATATTGTTAAATTTATTTTGGGAATCAAATTATTTTTTTATCAAATTAAAAACAGATATGAATTGTTAAACACTCCAATCACACACAAAATTGAATTATTAAAAATAAAATTCCAGAATGCGCGATAAAATTTTTGATATCATGAAGATTGTAGTTAAACTCTATTATGTAATATAATTTTATTTTTCAAAGGAAAATAATGCATTTTCATGATTTATACATGTGTGTGTATGTGATTACAGTATTCTTGATTTATCATGTAAGATATCACTAGTAAACATGTACGTGTAATACTATATAAATTAATGCAATTTTATGAACGCACGTGCAGTTTCTTGATACAGTAAACTTTTTGCAATTTGTTATTAATATCATCATAAAAATTATTAATATCATCAAAACCATCATAAAAATATATTTTTCTCATTGTATCTTTTAGACCGATTCTAAAAGTTTTTAATTAAATATTGTGTTAACAATAAACCTTAGAAGAATATAAATGATACGAATATGAGTTGTGTATATTATTTGTCCCAAATATAATAAATATAATTCAGTTTTGTGCGTTATGGCTTCCATTAATATCACATACAAAATTTTGACACACACGTCACTTAATATCTTATGACATCACATAAATTTCTAGCATTTTATGCACATTATTACTCTATATAGAGAGAGATTATTCTATAGAAGCTTCCTCTTTCTCTTCAATGGTTGATTATTAAAGAAATGCCACTTTCATCTTAAAGACCCTTAATAGCCAGGAATACTCAAAAATCAATTCTCAATACAAAATTTCATATTTAATTTACATAATAGAAGATTCTGGTAACCAGCATGTGCATCTGTAATGGAAACGAAAAATTTACTAGAAAATTATGTAAAATTGGTTATAATATCATATTATTTTGTTTCAAATATATAAAATTTTTCAAAAATATAATAAACGTATTTTTCCAATTAATATACATTTTCAGAGAAAGAATGATTTTCAATGATTATGATCGTGCTTACTTCAAATAAATTTTTGATGAAAATTTAAAAGATATTTTAATATTCTACGAAATTTTTAGTCATTGAAGTTACCTTATTTTCTCTTCATATAAGCCATTGTTAAACTAACCCAAATACAGCACACTTCAATTACAAATAGTGATCTATTCAATTATTAACTAAGTTATGAACAGAAGAAATTGCTTACCACACATTTTCAACACCAGAATGTACTTATTATTGTTATAACTCCTCTGAATTAAAGTATTTTAAAATATAATATTATTTTTTTAAATAC
This sequence comes from Latrodectus geometricus, assembly GCA_026290005.1. NCBI lineage: Eukaryota > Metazoa > Arthropoda > Arachnida > Araneae > Theridiidae > Latrodectus > Latrodectus geometricus. Next base: position 109,243 of record JAPDSC010013942.1, on the reverse strand, counting down.
GTTAACTTATAATAATTATAATGAAATATTTTTATGAAAGTTTTGATTTCTGTTAAAGACTTTTTCCAATAGATATATTTAGGCATACAAGATTTTTTTAAGGTATTATATTGATTACACTGATTATTAATATACATGAAATTCCCCTCAAGTAAATACTTAATATTTCCCATTTAAAACACAAGATGTGTTTATGATCACTTTTTAATATTAAATCTGATTGACATATTATTTTCTTAGTTGCTTTCAATTAAAGCTTCTCCGACATTTAGAATATTACTTTATTCTTATAAGACATGTTTTAAATGTAAGATTAAATGATTTAACTTCTATAAATAATATAAAAATATAGTTTAGTAATTTTATTAGAACTATATAATATACAAAAAAGCATAAACACCTCTCATTACTTTAAGAGCATTATAAGCATTGCATTTATACAGAAGTAACTATTTTAGATATTATTAAAAAATATTTAAAGTTTAGTGAATCCTATGTAGTTATAGTTATATTCAGTATTCTTCACTTCGTTATAGTTAAATTCACTATTGTCTAATATAAATCATTACTTATAAAAAGTAAAAATTGTTTCGTGCGTACATCTATTTTTACTGAGACTTTTCGAAAATAGTCATTTGTATTCAATACGAACTTATCACTTAGTAAAAAGTTTGAAATTGTTTAGATCATGTTTTGCATTTGTTTTCAAAACAGAGCAACTGAAAACTAAGAAAACACTCATTTTCCGACAACAATCGAATATTTTAAATAAGATTAGATTTAAAGTGAAACAGCAAGAAATAACAGTTTTTAGCCAAGAGGTGCCACTGTTCCATAAATACTAATCTTTTTTAAATCTATCATCGCATTGCTTTTTCCTGCCTTTTGAATTCTTTGAGTCAACGTGTTCCTTCAATTCAAAAGCCGAGATTTCTAAAGAATAATTCCTTTTTAATTTACATTCCAAGTGAGCAACAATATAACTTCCAAAACTTTCTCGATAAATGTGTTTTCTTTCAAGATATTTCGCCGAATGTTTGGCTCAAAAGAACTTTTATATCATATTTGAGCCCCAAATTTTTTTTTCCAACAAACAATTTTCTATTAAATAGAGCGTAGAGCTGCAGAAGTATAGAGTTTATTTTTTCTTCTTTTTTCCTCCTGATTTCTTTCAAAGTCAGTTAAACATCTATTCATTCTCGAACAAATAATTTTCAGAATAAAAACTTTTTGAAAAAAATTGTTTTATAAAACTTTCTTCTCTTTTTTTTTGTACGTATTTTTATTGATATTTATTTTCTTAGGAATATAAAATTGTAAAAGAATATTTGTGTCACATGTATTTTGTATGTGTATTTGTTTCAGTTTGTGAATTATTCTAAAATACTTTGTAAAACATAGCTTTAAGAATACAAGCTCCAAAAAATAGTTGTTAGGTTTTTGACTCTAAATATTATGCACAGAAGACCCCTTTCAGTCATTTTAAAGAGAATTTCAAACCTGTACAAGCATCCATGCCTAATTTAGGAATCGAGATTAAGAGCTGTTCAATTTAAATCAAGACTGCAAAACATTCATTCATCAATTTTTATCTTTAGATACATGAAACACATACATGCAAGTAAATAATAATCTATACATACACATATTATGATGTTGGAGACACAACACATCATCAAATAATTAACGGCTTTAGTTCCATCAATTGCAGATGCTTTGGTTATTAAAAACACAGTTAAGTGACCAGGTAGCAGTCTGAAGCAGTAATTTGTTTCTAAAAAAGCTGAAGAGAGATTAAGTACTATGATTTAGCAGGAATATCTTTCTGATAGCAAATTTTAATTGCTCCATAAACGATTCAATAAAATCATTTTTTCTTAACAAGAGGAATTCCCTAACCTCACATTATAAGTTGTAGTGTAAGGGAAAAAAAATGATAGTAATTATAAATCTAAGCAAAAAGTATAAATTAACATCATTCCTTTTATTCTCATGATAAAACTTAGTTTCATTCAAAAAATTTCAGAACTTTAAAATGTATTAAAGTAATTTTGTTGTTTGTAACAAATGACACCAAATACTCTCCATGTTTGTATAGTAGTTTTATTATTACAAAATACATTTTTGAATTCACTTATTAGCTCAATTCATAATTTCATTGTACACAATTTATTTATTTTTATTTTAAATATTCAAACAGAATGCTTACGTTTACAGGTAAGTAGCATGATATGTTAAAATAAAAAGTAATAGAAAAAATTTCCTTGTGGTAAGTTATTACCCATATGAGTTAAACCCTTAAATTATTAAATGTTTGTAAAAGACAGACTAATTTTTAATCATTTCCTGAATACATACAATTATTTGCTATAGTACAATTTTTCCTATAGTACATGTTTAAAATATATATATTTTTTTGTTTTCTATTAATTTTAATCTATAAAGTTAACATAAAAAATTTTACTATGATTTTTATGGTAATTAAAAAAATCATTTTTAAATAAAATATGTATTTATGGGAAAATATATGAAGATTTTCATCATTAAGGACTTAAAACGTGCTGTTTGGAAAACCCAAAGACCTATAAAAAACATTCAAAGTATCATTGATAGGATACTTTCTATGCTATAATTTGTTTTGATTTTTTTGTAAAATAGAATACTGTAAAGTTTCAATAAACTTTAATGTAATACGTTTCAAATAAACTTATTCTATTTAGCATAAAAATACATTTTAGACTGGCTTAAAATATAATAAATAAGTTTCAATAAAATAAAATATTCATACCAGACAATTTTTTGACTGTATGAATTTGGATGGATAAATAATATTGTTGCATTGCAAAAATATTTAAGCAAATCATCTGAAAAGGAATAGAAAGAGAATTTAATAGAATTATTTTTTTTTAATAATGAGATCAATGTACATTTTAATTTAAGACTTCTTTAATATACATAGATTGAATTATGTCTTTTCCATATTCCCATAACATTGTAGGTTTTCCAGGAATTTGAATCGAAATACTGTGTGTGAGGGGTTATTTTTCCAATACATATTTTTCTGCTTGAAGAAATGTAAAAAATATTTACAATTCAGATGAAAATCTTCAATTCATTCTGGATCCTGTAGTTTGATTTTTTCAAAAAATCAATAAAATTTACATATTAAAAGATTCCCTTATTTCTTCCATTTTAAATTTCGTGTTTTCATCAAAATATAATCAATGCAGTGAGTTATATTCTAGATTCTTTTTACCTGCTTTTTACTCACCATTAAAAAAACTTATTTTCCAAATTTTAATCTCTGTCATGGTGTATATAAAATTATCATGGTTTTTTGTTTAAATAAACTTTTTTGAAAACAGCTGTTGAAGCAATGTATATCCATTAAATACAAAACACTCACACACAATCAGCTGTTAAATTTACTTAATATTATATTTAATGTACCTTTTTTTGTTGTATACTGGTTTATTTGCCTTTATAAAAAAAGTTTAAACTTTAATTTTAAAGGCTTGCATATTTTGAAGCATTAATTTAACCTTCAAATTCATCATCAGACAAAAATATCTATTAATGAGGGTAAATTTGTTGCCTTAAATTTAAGTATCATATTCATAAATATTCTTTTTCAAGGCGAAATACTTTTATTGTGAACCAAGCTGAGTTTTCATGCAGCAATAAGAAGTCTACAAACATAAAATCTAGTAATCATATTATAAAGGTATATATAAATAGATAATAGGTAATAAATTATTAAGGTATAATTATAAAGGTAATTATCAAGGTATATATAAGGTAATTATTAAGGTAAAATTATAAAGGTATATATCAGTAGATATAGATATAAATAGATAATAAAAATGAAAAAAATTAAATATTAGATAATCAAAATAAAAAAACAACACATGACTTAGAAGAAAAGCACAAAAAGCATAACTACAATAAAGTAAAAAAGAATGATCAAATTAAACAAATTAAAAAAGACAAAAACAACAAAATTATTTTTAAAAACGAACAATCAAAGTGCTGTTAAATGTTACCATTTATATCATTTAATTTTAATGCATTTGTAACTGAAAGAATATTGTAAGGTTATCGTAAAAAAAACAAAGAGCCAATATTCATAAAATTTATACTGTATTGCAGAATACAACCCCTAATCAACGTTATTGGAAAAAACCTATAACCAATAAGCAAGAAAGAGTAAAATCAATAAAATAATAGAAATTGTATGAACAACTATAATTTCGAAATGGACAACAAATTAGAATTATAATAGCATTCAAATTTGTTAAATTATAAAAACGGAAGAAATGAAATTATGCAATAAAAATTAAACTATAATAATATTTATCTGACTTAAATATCGCAAAATTTAAACAAAATCAGTAATTGAAAATAAAAAAGATAAGTAAAGTTAAGAAGTAGAAAATAAATTAATAAAGCAAATATAAATAGTGTAAGAGCAATACAGAGTTTGCTTTGAACTTAAAATTTTATAAAAAAAAAAATCAATGGTTCGAATACTCAATTAATTAGAGTTTCAATATCTTAAATGTTTCTTAAGGATCTGTAGTTAGTAATAATGGGTAAAAATAAATTGACACGAAAAACTGGAGGTTAAAATAATTTAATAAAAGTTTACCGACAAAATACTTCTTAAAAAGAAGCTTTTTTTGTAAAAATAAAATTCTTAACTAGCCATTTAAGAAAGAAGGTGAACTTTTTATTAGATTTTTCATGTTTGACCAAAGTCAAGAAAATTACGATAAAAGAAAAGCGAAAAGATTATCAAATATTTTTTTTCAAATGCAAAAGTACCTTTTTCAAATAAACTACCACTGCGAAATTAAATAAGTTTAAAATAAAATGCGATAATATTTTGATAAAAACAAAAGGTAAAAATTGCATTATGCAACCTCTGAGCTATATTATTCTTGCATGTAGAAGAAAAATTTGGAAAAAAAAAATAAAAAAAAAATAGTGAAAAAGCAATAATGCGTAAAAAGACTATAAAAAAAATAAAAAAGAATATAAAGCGTTTCAAATCTTATTTTTTATCAACAAAGACGAAAAACAGGAGAGAAAATCTATAATTAATCTACCCAGGTGGAATGGAGTTAATTAATTTATCAGTTTTTCTCAGACTTATACTTTTTCACAAAATTGAAGTGCACAAATATTTAATTATAACTGTTTTGTTCTTTTCTTATTTTTTTAAGTATTTTTATTTACGTAAGTTTTAAGAAAATAATTGGATAATATTTTTTCTTTAGAAGGATGTTTACTTTTGTTGATATTTATTTAAACATAACCAATAAAATATTGTATAACTATTCAATACAAAGAAGTAAAAATAATTTGGTTTGAATAAACGTATTCTAACTAGAAATAAAGATTGTTTTTTGTTCTGATGATTATTGAATATTTAGATTTGGTTTTCATCAATAACAGAAGTTAAGTGCTTATTTGACATTTTTAATTAATTATGTATCAAATCAGCAACTCAAATCAAAGAATAAATTTTATTTCAAAACGAATCGGGCTATTTTTCTATATGAAGCTACAATGAAAAGTTATGATTATAAGGCTATTTATTCTGATTGAGCAAATGTTGATTTATAAGATATTATTTTATGGTATACTATTAAAAATATTTAAACACTGGAAATTGTGCGCTTCTCATTCATAATGTTAAAACCTCGCCAAAAAAGTGCGGAAAAGTTGCTAATGAATCTCGTCAGATATCTTTAAAAAAATAACAGATAGTTTTTAGGCTTGTTTCTGTAAAACTATTATTTGGAAAAAACCTTCTTTTGTGTGTGTAGATCAGATTTTCAGTTTTATCTACTTTTACATAATTTCACACAGTAACTTTCTTATTAATCAGACTCTTATATAAATTAAGAAAGGGAATGTCAGAACAGATCTCTAATAACCTTTAATTATCTTTTTTTAATTGTATAACTAATTCCATACAAGATCAATTTCCATAGAACGAACTCCATTTTACATCTCAGATGGTAGTTTCTTCTATAAATCTAAGGTTCGATATCAAGTGTCCATAAATTCCAGAAATATACCAAATATAAATAAGAAGTCATTGGATAGAATACTTATAATTTTTTTAAGTATTCTATACACATACATGATAAATTATGAAGAATAATTTGTATGCTCTTTTTTTATTGTTTACATATTGTATGTTACTGTTATTTGCATTGAGAATTTCTTACAATTCATCAAAGGTTAGAATTGTGTTTAAAAGCGCTTCCCTTTTATGATCAGAATGTATGAAATTTTAATCTCTACACAATGAGAAAGTCTAATTGTAGTCCCTTAACAGGAGTAATACTGTATGATGTAAAAGATTCATGTTAGATGTTAATATTATAATTTAAACTATATTATAATAACTAGCAGATGAATGATTTCAGTATTTGCCTTTAACCCAGTAGTTTCTTGATTAGAATCTTATTTGAAGAATAAGTACTTATAAAGTGTTTTACAAGTTAACCGAAGATAAGCGAAGGGACTTAATTTAAAGACATATAATTTAAATTATTTTCTTTTAATTTTTTACAAAATATTGAAAATTTCATTCAAAATCATAGAAGAAAAAACAATGCTAAAACCCTTTTTAATCTACAACAAGTGTGATAAAATATATAACATACTTAATTAAAAGTTTTTATATGTGTAGTTAAAAAAAGAAACATAAATGAAAGAATGCAAAGTGATTTTGAACTTCCTTATCGGTCAATTATCACATTGTATGTCTGCATATTAACACTGCTTAAGGTAAGAATTTTTTTTATCATCTGTTTTTGAATAAATGTATAATTAATTATGAATCTGCCTTTGTATAAAAATAATTTCATGAATAAAGATTTTGTTAATTTGAAAATTTTCTCATATCTTAAGGCAAGAATCCTATTATTTTCTATTTTCAAGTAAGTATATCACAAATAAAGAACCTGCGCTTTCATTAAAATTTTATTTATTTAATTTGGAAATGTTCCATTTCACCAAGAAATAATAATTCTTATTTAAAATTATTAGTTTCATCTAAACATTTCTTACCTTAGAATACCTAACAAGTATTGTGCAATTTCTACAGATTTTATTTTTATATGTTAAAATGTTTATCCAAAATGAACAAAAAGAATGTCGAGATTTATTTATTTAAAAAAACACGAAAACTTTTTCCTAACTGTTCAGTAAAAGAATGGCTTTATTATAGTTTTTCTTATATTTTTCATAGAACATATGTTTGCATATTCATTATATCCTAAGTAAAATAATTGAAATAAATCATAAAGAAAAAATATTTTTTTATGGATGCTTCAATTCAGTTTTTCAAATGACTTTTTGCTAAAAATTTGATAACCAGATAATATTTTTTTGTAGAAAAATTTCATTCTCTTTTTAATTTGTTTGAAAAGAAAAAAACAATATTTTTTGTTTTAAATTAATAAAGAAAACTTTTTTATTGTGATACTTAAAATTTGAGAATCATTAAGCTTTGTTTGAGATGTAAATAAAATTTACTTTACAAAACAATTTACTTTACAGTTTTTAATTTTTGAATATTTTTCTTTTAAAATAAAAAGTCATTTTGAGACTACGAAAGTTTTTTTTTAACTTATGAAAAGTTATTAATGTTATTATATATATAAATCAAATGTTTGTAAATCTATGAAAATCATTCTTTAGTTATATTGACTGCATACTTATAAAATTATTATTAATGTTTTATGACATGTCATGCGGGTAATTTAGTTGGAAATTCATGCGACATATTACATCTATTAATTTAATTCAATTAGCTAATATTTCTACTTTGACTTATTATAAAAAATTTTTACTTTTTAAAACATATATGAAAAAGAAATCTGAATTTTTTTGTATTCAATAATATCGCTATTTTAATTCTATTCGTCTCGAATAATCAAAAAGCTATTTTTTGAATTTTTATTATTTTAGAAGACATAATAATAACTTAACAATAAAAGAACATAACATAATAAAGATTCTCTTATTTTGGCATTCTATTTTGGCATTCTATTTTTACACATTGACCATTGCTTGTTCTTTATTTTACGAACTCCACTTCATATCAGAAAATAAATACGAACTTTATAGCAGAAGTATGGCAACTACGAAAACTTTATATTTAGGGTTGATCTCAGTTATTTGGAAACAATGATTTTAATCACTTGTTCTTACAATATACTCAGTTACAACAGACAAAACTATTAGCAATTCATCAAGCTGATTTTAATATCATTATGAGCATTTAAATGCTATTGACTAAGAAACATTTCAAAAAAGGAACATCATTTTAATGCTGTCTTATAAGCTGAACAAGTTGCAATGCAACATAAGTCAACGCTGGTAATCAAAATTAAAGATATCAACCTTTTTGATTGCATAATATATTGAGTGTCTCACTTTATGTATTCCAAGCTCACATCTATAGATTAAATTTAATGTAAATATATACACATTGTTATATAAAACTATACAACATAAAAAGCTATAAATGCAGTTTTTATGTAAAATGATCTCATAGTTAATTATACAAAAATTGAGAAAAGGTAATAAAATTAATCACACAGTTCGGAGAACCTTTTATTCACAGTAATTAAGAAATTCAATCTAGCATTACTCACAATATTAAATATGGATCTAGATTATAGAAAAAATAAAAAATTTGAAGTTTATATACCCTCTTTAAATGACTTTATATAAATATTCTATATAAACTGAGATTTAAAACAGATAGGATAAGATACTGAGAAAATGTGTTCGAATATATTTACTGTTTAAAAAATAAAACATACAGTGAAACGTATAAATATCCAGTAAAATAATTTTCTAATAAAGAAAGTAGGAATTTTCCAGAGAAATAATTTTTTGTGTTTATATCTTATATTCTCTAAACTAAAAAATTATCTTAATTTTAGTTCATTTTAAATTTTTTTGTCCAAAACTTCTGCTTCTAAATGCTTGCTTCTGGACCAGCCTCCCTGATTATCTTACACGCAATAAATATGTGTCTGATTTTATATACCATTAATATATAAAAAGTGAAAAAATAACAACATGATTTAGAAGAATAACACAATAATTTAGTTAAACTAAGTTTTAGTGTATGATCTTATATTTTGTTCTCTAAAGAATTACATTCTCCAAAATCATTTTCAAACACTTTAGCACAAAAATTTAGTAACACTTCAATATTTGCTTGAGTAATTTTTACATGCATTTTTCGGTTTTAAAATGAAAAAAAAAAAAATACCAATAAAATTTTCATTGCAAAGTATGTAAGTTCCGTATATGACATTGTGTTTGATGTATAATAAGCCATTTTATCTGCCGAATTTTAGAAGGGTTTTATGCTACAGTTGTTATAAATTGTTGTAATTGTTTCGTTAAGCAATAATTTTCATAAAACTGACTTATATATAAATGTAATTTCCTAAATAGGTTCTACAAACACAAAATGTTTTATAATAATCAAATTATCCCTTCAAACATAGTTTAAAATTCAAATCTTAACCACTGAGTAAAGACTTTAAAATATATTCTCATCAGCACATAATTCAAAATATTCTTTTATTTACATTAAACATTTAGCTTATGAATTTTATATATTATATTATTTTTCTCAGAAGCTTTTTACGTATTCTCGTAGTGCAGATTAACTTATTGCCAAATAAATTATTTACTAAATACTTATTCACAAATTATTTTTGCTCAAGAAATTTTCTTACAATTTCTAAAGAGTAAAGTTAACTATACTCTCCAGTGTACAGAGTAATCAAAACTTAATTTTATTTGTATATTTTATCATTTGATTTTGTATTAATCAATTTGTTTCCTGTCTAAGTATCATCAAAAATATTAAAAAACCAAACAAAATTATTTCTAGATACTTAAAGTATAAGAACTCATTATTTATCACTGTCGTTGTGTAGTACATAAATTTGTAATTCATTAAAATATTTGATGAATATTTATGAGCAAGAAAGGACCAATATATAAACTTTTTAATAATATTTATATATTTATATATACATATGTATATTCTCATTATTATTCTATATTCTATTACTCTTAGTAGAAAACTATTATTCTTAGTACATAACAAGCACAATGCCAAAAATGTTTTTAAAAATGATTTAATCTGTAAATCTAACAATATAGTACTGAATAAATACTAAAACATATCCGCTAACACATTGAACAAGATTTAAAATTTTGTATTGGTATCATAAATCATTCCCAAATTACTGAAATTTAAAAGAACAATCTACAACTACAAAATAGATGAGAGTGTTGTTATATTTTCCTCCACATTATTTTGCTGTTTACTGAAGGAAACTGAAAAGTGGAGAAATACACATTTTATAACATTTAATTTTTCCACTTTATATTAGCAGCTTGAAATGAAACAAACATGCATCTATCGTTCTATGTAGGATGTTAATAATCTCTATTAACTTTGCGTGTTTGACAAGGTATGAACCAAATGGCGTGTTTGTATTATGAATTTACAAGAAATGTGTGTGCATAACCAAACAACAATGGTTTCTTAAATGTTATAGAAAGTTACGTTTTGCACGGTTGCAGCCATTTTCGTAAATATATTTAATTTTGAATAAAATTTTATTTTTATACAAGCATAATTTATAGTTTTAGAACCAAACACAAAACATCTTAGGTTTAATTTTAGGAAAAGTAAGAAACATACCATATGTTAGAATACATTACAATTTTAGTTGAGAATGATGAAAAAAATTTAAATGCTCCTTTAAGTCAAGTGATTCAAATATTCTGAAAATTCAATGATGATTTTGAAATAAGATCTATTTCCTCGAAGAATAATGAAAAAATAATCCGAATCAAATATTAGAAGCAATATTTCAACATCCAAAACGTATTTTACATAAAAATTTATTACAGACACTTTGACCATGCATCAAACTTCACAAAACTTTACAGTGGTTTTGACAAAATTCAGAAACATTTATGTAACAGGACACTGCAATGAGGAATAAGCATCCGCCAACTTACTAGTTTAGCATTCCTTATAATCACTGGTTTTAAAATCATTATAAAAACTCAAAGACGGCTTAAAATTTATCATCACTGAAATTAATATTATTAATTATCAATGAAGTTGAAAAGGTTCAGCATAAATATCATTAAAAAGTTTCAATCTAGGCTTATTTAAATTACTATTAATAATTATCACCATGGATAAGGAATAATATAATTAATCTTTCACATACAATATAAGGTAAAATTTACAGCATTTTAGTAATTTACAGTTTATATATTTACAACTGTTCCTATGAATAAGGTCCTATAGAATACAGCAATCCGTTTTCCAATTTAATGTATATTTAAACTTGTATTGTCAATATATTACAGTAATAAAAATTATTGAAAAATAGAAAAGTATTCCTTGAATTTACATAATATTAGAGAATACTTTTATTAAAAGAGCTTCTGAAAGATTAATAAAAAAATTATATAGGCAAATTTTTTTGATGTATTTATATTTAGATCTAAAAAGTTTTGATTATTTTGTCTTAATAATTATAATATAAATGGTTGCGTGTTGTTACATTTGTGTTTAAATTAAATCATAGCGGAGGTATTTTAATTAATTTCAGTTATTTTAATTTACAGGATAAAAAATGTCAATTATTTTGCATTTCACACAATTAATTGGTTAATATTTTTAATGCTATTACTAATAGAGTTGGTGAATACAAATATCTTTAAAACCTAGACGGACAAGAATTGAAACATGCAAACAAATTATAAAATAGAGGGAAAATCAGATCATAAAAAATAAAAACGAATAAACTCATACAGAAACCAATAATCATATGTAAATAAAATAGGGAAAACCATCTAATTCCTCATAATGTATATTTAAACTGGTATTGTAAATATATTACAATAATAAAAATTATTGAAAAATAGAAAAGTATTCCTTGAATTTATATAATATTAGAGAATACTTTTATTAAAAGAGCTTCTGAAAGATTAATAAAAAAATTATATAGGCAAATTTTTTTGATATATTTATATTTAGATCTAAAAAGTTTTGATTATTTTGTATTAATAATTATAATATAAATGGTTTGCGCGTAGTTACATTTGTGTTTAAATTAAATCATAACGGAGGTATTTTAATAAATTTCAGTTATTTTAATTTACAGGATAAAAAATGTCAATTATTTTGCATTTCACACAATTAATTGGTTAATATTTTTAATGCTATTACTAATAGAGTTGGTGAATACAAATAGCTTTAAAACCTAGACGGACAAGAATTGAAACATGCAAACAAATTATAAAATAGAGGGAAAATCAGATCATAAAAAATAAAAACGAATAAACTCATACAGAAACCAATAATCATATATAAATAAAACAGGGAAAACCATCTAATTCCTCATAATGTAGCCTTAAATTTAAGTCGATAGATAGTAAAAATTTTCGTTCTGTTAGTCTTGTTTCAACTAGAGGGTTGCACTTGGTGAAATTGGTATAATACTTCCGGATTTTACTCCCAGTAGGCTTAACTCAGGCGTGAGGGCAATTCCCTTTGTCCATCTGAAATCAGTTGTCAAAGAAGCCAAGACAGCATTCTACTTAATGGTGTTCCAGTCCTTAAATTAACAGAAGTTGCCTCTTACTTCCAGTAAATTCACCGACTCAGGACTTTTAAAAGCAAATGCTCTAATGGATTGTTTGACTTCAGCAGTCCTTGGAGGATAAGTAACAACAGCAAAAATCATCAATAAATTGTACACCAAATATTCAAAAGTATCTTCTTGAAAATTTAATTGTATTCTTAATAGTATTAAGGCTAAAGTTGCTTAATAAGAAATTCATTTGAAAGGACTGGAGGGGGGGGGATATTTTTTGCCTCAAGTTTAACAAATACTGATAAATAAGAGTTTTGTGCCATTTATTACAAGTAGTTTTATTTTAATCAAGTATAGTATAAAATACAAATCCGTATTAAATATGGACATATTACCACCAAGATCTCAAGAAGAGTTATCTTCAAATAAAATAAATAAACAACTTCATAATCCATGACCGAATTACCAAGTCTGAAACTTCATAATAGCAGTATTATCAATAAATAATAGAAGATAACTTATACCTTAAGTTTGCTAAGATAAAGTCAAATTTGCGAGTTCCTTCATGTTTATTCGAAAAATTTTTAATGAATCACAAGTTACTTTGATACTATTAAAAAGTTGATTTAAATTAAAATATATCACAAATAAATTATAAGTAGTTGTCTTAGAAGAATGATAAAATGTATAATTAAAATATTCTTGGATAATAAATGAATTGAGAAGGATAAAGTTATCAGTGAATTGCTTAAACTTCTAGAAGAAAGAATTGGAAATATATTCATTGTTCTACTTTGTATAAAAATATGTTAATTACAGATGATGAAAATATATTTAATTTTTTCCACACCTTTAAAATACAAAAGATTAATTAATTTGGTTTACATTATTTTTAAAGGAATTATATAGACAATAAGCAGAATGAAATTAATTTGTACTAGCTCTCTGCTTCTTCTTGGAACTCTTAATTATTCAAACCTTATAAATACATACTAATTTTTTATACAGTGGTATTTTATATAAAGTATAAATTTTTTATGCAGTAAGAGAATGGTTATGGTATTTAAATTTCTTTGGAAATCTCTTAATTAGCTCTAAACTAATTGAGGTTTGCTACCAAAAACTTAGAATAAAAGGACTGCTTATCAGCATATACAATGTGCACTGAAAGGGATGCAACCAATGTTTCACTTTGTATGGTTAATATTTTAATATTTGTTACAATCTAGACATAAGTATTGTGTGATACTGAATTCATAAAGCTCGATAATACTATTAACATTGTAAATTATATCATAACAAATTTATTTTATTGATTAAAAAATAGCATTTTTATTTTATTTGTGAAATAATACTTTTGTTTATGAAACAAAACTACTTGTTTATTTATTTATATTTGTTATAAGTAACAAATATAAGCGACTACTTATTTTTGTTTTATTTGTGATTTTTTTCTTTTCATTTCATAACTATGAACTAAAACATAATTACCTTCAATAATTTTATCCTCTTATTCTGTAAAATTTACAACTATGACTTAATATTGGAGACAGATTGTTGAAAAATTCTTTTCTTAAAAATATCAAGTTAAAAGTTAATATTTGTTATTAATATAATTTTTTAATGCAAAATTTAAATTAATGTACAATTTTGTTTACATTCAATGTTTGGGTGACAGTTATTTATTTATTTATAAATATGTTGTCAAGATTTTCTACTTTAAGTGCTTCATTAATTATCTTCAATGGAATTAATAATAATTATTTCCTTACGAGTAATAATTAATGAACTATAAATTTTTGGTAATCAGTATCATTTATAATTATCAATTTAAAGTAAAGCATATTTTATATGAGGAACTTTTGTTAATTCCATCTTGATCTCCTGAAAGATAATATTTATTACGTGCTAACAAGACATTCTCAAGAATATCAATAAGCGTTCTCCACATTCAGAATTTCGTTACAATAGAATTCTCCTCCCAGTAATTGCATTTTTAAACAATTCACTCATTTGAAACCTCAAAAATATTACATTTAATACAATTCATATTGTTTAAAAATATTTGTCAGTATTCTAAATAAATAACAGAAAATATATATGCATTATATATTTTCCATTATTCGATTTCAGTGACACTTTTATATGTAACTCCAAACAATGAGAAACGAAATATAGTCCATTTATAATTTCGGAAATTGAATTTTTTATTAAAAAACCCATAATTTGTAACTTGTTTTCAAAAATTTCTTTTGAAATGTATGTTGTAACTAAATGTGTCTGGTAAGAATATAACTACTGTCGAAATCATTGAACAAATAAAATGTTTATGAAAGTTTACTTTGTGAATAAAATCATTGATGAAATATTTATTTTAGATTAAAATGTAAGACATTAAATATTATGCAATAGTGTATATGAATTTATATTTTATACAAAAAAGCTTGTTTTGAATAAAAACATTTAAGAATTAAATCTTTTAATTTTTATATTGGAGCTAATAGTAATAGAAACTTTTTACGGTAATTATTAAAATAGATTCAGTATAATTTTGAAATCTTATTAAAAGTAAAAACTATTCATGCTAAAGGAAAAATAATAATAACAATAGTTCTAAACTTGAAACTGAATTAATCCCAATTTTTTCCCATTTTAAATATGTTAATAATAATGATTACAGAAAATGAAATTATCTACTTTTATATGTAATTTAATAAGATGATGTATATCATACATAAATGTGTGAACTAAAATTTGTACAGTATGAAACGATGTTAAAAAGTTATTTCTTTAAAGAAATGAAATCTTTTGATGCATTTCTCCCCAAGAAGATAATTTTATGCATGTATAAACATTCAGTATTTATAGAAGGCTCAATATTTACCATATGAATATTTACATGGTGCTAAATATTTGAGTTATATTGTTTTCCCCAGTTTTATACAAAAGAAATTGGGTAATACAATATTTAACTACTTAAAACACATAAGAAAGATACAGGAATAAAAATATGTCAAATGTGGTATCACATGATTTAAAAAATATATTTAAGCCTTTTGTGATTCATACACTTACACTGATTTTATTTTTACTGTATGATTACAATTCCTATTATTAAAAAAAAAAAAAAAAAAAAAAAAAAAAAAAAAAAAAAAACCCTTATAGAATTATGAATTGTTATAAGACTTATAAAACATAAAAAATTGGTAACACGCAAATCAGATTACCCATTTTTTTATGTATCTCATTATAGAATGCGCTTCCATAGTTCTAAAAAAGTATATCTCAGATTTTCATTGTTTCAAAATCCCATTTTTTTGAGTGAAAGTCATCGCATTCTGCTGAATACTCACTTTCTTGCAATCTCCCTCACTCATCCAATCTTTAATTTTGTTCCTTTTTTTTCTCCAAAGAAACTTAATCTGCATATTTTCCCATTTTTTGCAGAAAATAGCATTTTGAATATTGGAAAATTTCTGTGGTCGTCAGGAAATGTGATAGAGTTCCCTCTTTCAATTTTAGAACCATTGCCCTGGGGTAAACTTTACACATGCTACATTATTTTTTAGATATGCAATTTTAATATGGGATTTTTACAAATTGATTTTCTTTTTCTAATACGCTGTTAAAATTGCAAACTTTTTTATACATTTTATTTTTATAAACTTTTAATCCTTTAAAATTTTGGATATGTAATGCATCTACCATGATATTAACTTTTCTCTGCTATTCTAATAATTTTAATTGTAATTTGCTGTCGAATAATTGTTTAATTTTGAAAATATACTTATGCATCCAATTACAAAATATATCACTCTTTCCAAACAATGCAAATTTCAAAACATTTGAGAATGAAAGTAAGATACAT
Source organism: Latrodectus geometricus (assembly GCA_026290005.1). NCBI lineage: Eukaryota > Metazoa > Arthropoda > Arachnida > Araneae > Theridiidae > Latrodectus > Latrodectus geometricus. Next base: position 92,698 of record JAPDSC010013942.1, on the reverse strand, counting down.
CAATAAAAAAAACTATTATAATAGTTATTATTTGCTTGGTAAAATAATTTTATTAAAATATGAGAAAAATCAAATCCTCATAACATCTGCAATTGAGGAAGAAAGATCGTATCCTCATAACATCTGCAATTGAGGTGTAAATGGCTTAAGAATTAAAAACTTGCAATGAAACATTAAGTTAAACTGTAGGATTTTCAAAATATTTACTTACTTCTTATATTATTACTACAAGCATTTTTGGAGTAAATTTCTATAGCGGATATAATTTTAATGTTTTTGAATCCTAACAAATTTTAAAATTTAGTTATATTTTCATCAATTTCTCAAAGTTACTTCTTACCCAACGTATTTTGCAAATCATGGCAGAATATTTTTATTTTATTAAGTGCATAAATCGTTTATAGGCCTTATGGTTAAAAAATTCATTATTAGTTAAAATTTAATTTTTAAACATTTAAATTATTTTGTGTTTCAACTGAAAATTACAATATTTTGAATTTTTTTTTTAAAAAATCAATGTTAATGCAAATTGAAATATAAATAGTTAAAGCTAGTATTAAAAAAGTTTAATATTTTATAATGCTAAATAAGACAACAGATAGATTACAATTGTCTCTCTCTCAATCTCTTACCAGTTATGAAGGTAGTCCAATTCAATTACATGTATACGAAGGTAAAAAGTAATTACTACTGTTATGGTATTTTATTTTAAGTTCATTAATATTATAGCATATATGTTTAAACTCTCATAGTTAATCTGGAGTGATCCATGTTCAAATGTTTTAAAACATTGTAACTTATTCCATCAAAAACTTTACTAGTTATTTGAATGAGTGTCGGGAGAAAACATTAATAAATGTAAAATGATGTCACTCTCTAGGTTGTATTGTTTAAATAAATTAACTTGTTGAAGTTTAAATGAAAAGGTATATGTAAATAAAATAATCATTAATACAATACTGAAGATCGGTATGACTTGGTTGTTTAGGATGACGTTCTAGTTATCTGAGGGTAGTGTATTCGTATCCCGGCTTAGTGAAGATCCGTCGTGCTCACTAGTGGAGACTGGGGCACGTAAAATATATCGGGTCACAATATCCTCTATGTTCCTATTCAAAATTAATTCCTCTCTGAGATGGTTCGAGCCTGGCTATGGGACTTCTCTGGCTTCAGCCTTTAAATTAAGAGTTCCAGATGTTACTGCCATCTATGAAACAAATTCGTACTTCTACTCTTCAAATGAATGCTCGATTAAAGAAACGGAAGACGCTCTTTTTGACTTAATTCACCTGGTCCCTGACGGGCTGGATTGGCTAGGAAAGTGTCATTAGTATATGCATGAAATTTACAAACTTCTGTGAACTGTGGTTTTTGCTAAAACTAGAGCCAGAGTACTCACCATAGTTAGAGATCACCTTTGCCACAGCCTCGGCATTGATTCAAATAGACTTTGGATTTGTTCTTGGGGTACAGCAAATAAAGCATCTTCCAAACGTTGCCAAAGTTGATCTGGTGGGGCAGCTGGGGATGTAATCTGCACCAATCATTGAGCAACCATGGACCACAAGTTTTATATTGATGAAATATCCAGAGAGAGAGAGACAGCCAGGAAAGCAATTCAATCTGGTGATTGACGAAGGACCCTTTGACTATGCGTACCACGTATGGTTTCGCATTATCCTATTGAAATATGGGTGTAGTCAAGCCCTGAAGGTATGGAAGGACAACTGGCTCCAACCTCAAAGGTGTAGCGCTGGCTGTTTAAAGTACTGGCAATGAGTACTAGAGGATTGCGAGAGTTATGTCCAATAATGTCCCATACCAAAATACCCAGAACAAGACCAGTGTGGCAGTGCATAACACATCTGTTCAGAATCCTCTCTCCACGATGTCTCCAGACTCGAATGCGTCTATCTTAGTGTTGCGTGACACAGAAGTGAAGACAATTTCATATTTTTTTGCCATCCACATCCTTTTTTCATTGCCCCATTAGAAGTGGAGAGATGTATGGTTTTACGTAAAGGATAAACGAAGCAATGGACGTCTTATGGGCAGATTACTCTGCTGTAAATGGCGCTGAATCGTATGCGTAGACACTGGATGATGTGTTAGAAACTGAATGTGCTGTGTTCGTGATGCGGCTGAGGGATTCATCACTGCCATGATCATAATTTGCCTGTCATCATGTGAAGTGGTGTACTGAGGTGGATGCGATCGAACACGTCTGTCCGTCATACCTTCCTGCATCCAACAATCACATATACACATTATAGTTGTTTGGTTTCGTTCAACACTACTTAATATTTCCCAGAAAGATAATAATAAAGGTAACTATATCCTTCTATTGTCGAACTCGTATACTTGATCATAAAAATATAAGTGTTTTCTACAAGGCATAATTTATCGGGTTAAAAAAAAGAAACCCACAAGAAAAGCATACTTGCCGAACTCGAAATCTCCAAGCCTTAAATAGCGCTATGAAGTGGCATCACTGGTGCGCATGATATACCTCTGCGCTGAAATTATATTTATTTGAAATTTCTTCTTCTATCAATAGGATTTCAATGCAGAAATATTGAATTCTGTTTCTGATAGTAAAGATATTCTGTCAATAAAATAATTTCCAGTAAAATCAACACATCATGTTTTTCGAAACTAATTGCCTTTTTTTCAACGATTCTTTGCATTCTGTTCTCATGTGGCATTAACATTACATTGTCTAGAATAATCAATTAATCACTATTTAAGAAATTTCTTTAATATTTTCATTAAATGTCTTTAACTTAAACATTCATGTCATTTCTATCACTTTTTTCTTCGGTGTGAAAAATCTTAGACTTCATTCTACAAAATTATTTAAAGTACTAAATATGATTCTTCTCGTTGATGATGCAATAAATTTATAGTTTTTAATAAATTATTAGAAAAATATCCTTAAAGGGTTATATAAAGGTCAAAGTAATAAAGATATAACAAGAAAAAAGAAATAGACATTTCTATTTCTAATGCCAATAGAAGATTTTGGATACATATTTTTTTACAATTAATTCTTTGTGTTTTCAGCTATTTTTACAAAATTTTAAGATTACCAAGTTTTCTTGAAGTAAAGAAACAAATTGTTTTGGACTCGTATTTCAAGCTATTAACACATAATTACCGTATAATTTTAACTGAAATCAAAACAAAAATGATTACTTTTATTATTATTGTTTCTAATGTTTTAGAATTATTTAATTAAAAAATAATATTTATTAAATCGTTAACTTTTCTTATACTTCATCATGAAATAAATGGCTAAGCTGTTTGCTGCTCATTCTATTTTATTAAAAAAAAAATAAAACAAACATTTTAATCTTTCACCTGAAGATTAAATACATTTTTTTGGCATTTTTATTGTTTCAAATGTTTAAAAAGTATTAGTTTATGTTTCTCAAAAGAAAAAATAACACAGATGATATTTCTTATAACTTTAATTCCTTTACTATTTTCTTATCTTTAAAGCAAACAGCAGTTGTTTCTAATGTTTTTAGCTTCTAATCCTTTAATGTTCCTTTATATATATAAAGAAAATGACAGAAAGGATTTAACTTTTAATTGTGAGTACCATTCTTTTACCTTTCACAATAATAAGTAAGAGAGATTATTTCTGATCCTTATTAACTAGAAAATAAGCTCCGTTAAAAATAAACTCAACTCTAAAATATTTCTTTCTACTCAAGACAAAGCTTAGTATATCTTTCTATGGATTTTTTTACTAGAAAATATTTATTGAGCATAAAATTTATAAAAATATAATAGATCGTAACAGAACTAATCTTCTCCATTAGAAGAATGGGATATTGGCTTAATTATGATACATGTTTTTAATTGAACGTATTATGATTAAATGATAAGATTTGATAACCAAATCTCAATTAAAGGGGTATATTGATGTTGGGACAAGAATCCTTACTTACGATATTTGAAATATTTGTCTATAAGTAAGGCATTTTCTTAAAGATCTTTAAGGAAAGCATTTTCTTACAGATTATAAAACACCATAAGAAATTTACTCACATTCTGCGGGTGTAGCGAATATTTATAAATTATATACAATTTTTCCAAATATTATTGTTTATGAAATTAATTATATTTTATATTCAATTTTTCTGATTTTTGAATTTTTTAGTCATATATGTTAAGAAAGTCATTTTACATATTTGAAAATTAAGATTGAATGATAAAAAGTAATTTGAATAAAAGAACCTTGAACCATTAAAATAGCTTTATTGAAATAAGAGAGATGTAATTAAAATAAGAATTGAATTAATTGCCTGTTTTATTACTACTTGAAAAAAATGCAGAATGTAAATTACATTATAAGCAATTTATGTTATAGTATAAATATGTAAATACAAATATTGTTTTTACAGTGCTTGTTATTTGATACTACATGTATTGATGCAACGTTGTGATCACTTAATTATATCAATTGAATAAACAATTTCAGATCTCTTCATATCATCATTATCTTTTATTTAACATTCCAAGTAAAATAAATTTTGCAAAAATTTCAGAACATAATTAAAATTTATAATACGCAATCCCTTGCCTATAAGAACAGAGTCAAATTTATGTCTTTGTTATCGTACGAGAAAAAAATGTTTCCTGTGATGATGGTGATAAAATTGCTATTATGATATAATTGATAAACTACAAGAGACATAGATAGAAAGATTGAATTCCTGAATCCATATCATGAATTATTATCATAAAAATGTAATTCAAAAAAGTATTTGCCATGCAAAAATTAACTCTTTACCTTTTATGTATACTTTAAATGTATACCAGGTAAACTTTAAATTATTTAAAGTTTACCTGGTATACATCTGTAATATCATTTGATACGAGTAGCTTTTTTTCAAAAACCATCAAAAATTCGTTTATAAGGTGTGGGCCACATTAATTTATCTTCACAGAAGAAATAATAAGGAAAAAGTGAAAACAAAAAATCCATGCCCGAACTGACCGGGACTCGAACTCGGGACTAACAACTTAGAATGCACGAATGCTAACCACTCGGATGGTTATCTGGAGTTAACTAAACAATGTTAAATATGCATACTTTTCAATCGCATTAAAAAATATCAAACACAAATTAAATGTAAAAATTTATTCGAATTAAAAAATTGCTAACAATTTTTAAATATTTAATAACCTATTGAATTCTATATTTATATTTACTATACCTACTTTCTGAGTAAGTGAAATAGACATAGATGAAAATGATTTTGAAAGGGTTTGGATATAGAATGAAAACATAGTAAACAAACCTTTCGTTAATCTGCACTTTAGGTCCCCTACTCTGCCAACTTGGCGATAAATGCACCAAGTGTGGTAAACCGGACGTTTTTATCCCTAATGAGCTCTTTATGGCAACCTCCGGAGGAAATAATTTGAAGCGCTTTTTCGCGCATGCTCATTGATTGGTTTTTTTCTTTTAACATTTTCATTGGTCGTTAATTAGTTTCAGTTTGAAAAATCGGTCATTTTCATTGGTTGCTAATTGCTCTTGAAAATCGTTAAAAATTGTATTCCATTATCCCCATGGCAACAGCGTTTTTTAAAATACGCCTAGTACGGGACCCACAGCACACTTTCTCCAAGTTAGCAAAGTAGGGGATCTAAAGCCCATTTTCACCCAAACCTTTTTCTCAAAAATCAAATATTCCGAATATGCTTCATCCAAAAATATTTTAGACATTTTCCTGATTCACAAATCGCTTTTAAATCTTGAATTATTTTTTTATAATTAAAAACTTGTGGTGTAATTTTAATTAAAGTATAATATAAAATAAATGTACTAAACTTTGTATATAACTTTAAACACTTAAATCAATATTACTCGGATATTAAATAAACAAAAACAACATTTTCGAAACTAATAAATGAATATATATTATTCTTGGTTAAAAATACTGTTCGCGTTTAATATTTCGCATTTGTTAGACATAAATATTCAAAACTAAAAGCGGAATTAATATTAAAACATAACTTTTAAAAAGAATAAGATAAGATTATAGGATAAGACTTTCAGTTGTTTTTATTAGTTTTCAAACTAAAAATTAAAAATTGTCTTATATATTATTAAAAAAATTTTCTGAAATTCAATACATTTAAAGTTATATTAATACCACAGTACTAAATAAAAAAATAATATTTATAAAGATATTAAATGGAAAAGACGCTCTAATTTATGTAATAAAATATATTTAAAAATGGATTAACTTAAGTTAGGAAATGCAAAAATAGTCTCTTTTTTTGTTAAGATATATCAAAAACAACTTAAGAATAAACAGTCGGATTAAAAGGAAATGTATAGTTAAATAAAGTACAATAATAATTAATAAAATATTTAAGGATTACTTTTCCTAGTCTAATGAGACATTTTTACTAAAATGATTTTTAATAAAACTGAATTAAGATAAAAAGCAGACATGCTTTCAAAAAACTTATGTTGATTTAATTGCATTTATTTTCCGATTTTTAAAATAAAACATGGATACCTATTTTAATCTTTTGATCTAAAGGCTGTGCACTAATAACTTTAAAATATTTAATTTGTCTTTAATTATAATTTTCGTTATAGTTTGTTATAACAATACTTAAAATAACAAAATAAGCAAATATGTGCTATCAATGATACTTATTGTAGAAAATGTCAAATATTGTAGAAATTTAGTGTTTATTTAAACAAGACATCGAGCGGTTAGCGTAACAAACTACGGATGTGGAGGACCTGGGTTCGAATCCCGCCTCGGGCATGAATGTACTTTCTCTTTCTCTCTCTGTGTTTCTTGTCCTTTTTCCAGATGAGGGATGAATGTAGCCCGCCCTATAAACGGGTTTGTGGTGGTGTGACTTGGACGATGCTACTCGTACCTCCGTGACTTGGTTCAAAGGTGCCCACCGTGTAAAATGAGTAGCAGTTTCCGGCCTTGTTGCGGCAAATGGGCTAGTTCTAATATTTAGATAGAAATTTTCTTATGAGCCTAACTTAATGAAAATTTATTGAATTTCTGATATTTAAAATAAATACTTATATAAATTTTGCAGTACCAGTGAAATCACTAAGAAAAGTACAATTACAAAACTCCTAAAAATAAGTTATACTTCTTATATATATATATATATATATATATATATATATATATATATATATATATATATATATATATATATATATATATATATATA
>JAPDSC010013942.1:43933-72667 GCA_026290005.1 Latrodectus geometricus | reverse complement strand
ATATATATATATATATATATATATATATACTATACCTTCAAAGTATTAACAGTTTTGATGATTCTATGTAGCATTAGCATATAATTAGCCCAGATAAACAAACAAAAGAGAAGTAAAAATGTTTTGTTTAGTAAATATTTCAACAATCAGAAAACAATAAGAAAATGCGTTGTAAGCAGAAAAGAATATTTGCTTGCTTCGTAGACAGGGATTATCACTCTGAAATAATATGAAAAACTAGTTGACATGTTTTGAAATATCTTGAGGGTGATTTAAATTAATTTAAAGATTATTTAATTCATTCATTCGTATTTGATTTCAAATAATTACGAAATAACATTGTTTAACTTTGAAAGATTCTTTTCATCATCAAATTTTTCTTTTGCATTAGCAATCAAAAAATGATTATTGGAGATTCATGCATTTAACACTTTATTTATTTGTGTTTTATAACCAAGATGTAGCCGCCTACTCTGTCTAGTGGTCAGCATTCCTGATAGGGAGGTCTGGGTTCGAATCCCAGTCTTGGTATGGATGTACTTTCTCTCTCTCCTGTCTTTGTCCTTTCCTTGTATGAATGAGTTGTGAATAGTTGCCTACTCTATAAACGGGTTCCTATGGCATGTGTGTACTGAGGAAGTCAGACTCCACACCCAATTGCGGCTCAGTTGAAAGAGTGGAGCAGCGCGCCCATACTGCCAGCCTGGCTGGCACTCAACAAAAAAAAAAAAAAAAAAAATTAACATCAGTACGTAACATAAAATTTATTTATTTATAATAAAAGCTACATGATGAACTTTCCGCGATTTCTCTATATTAAATTTTTGAGAACGTTTGGTAAAGTTTATGTACGATGCAATCTTACATTTTTAAAAGATACTAAAAAGTATAAACTTTCTATATGCTATTTGATATGTAAGTGTGTATTCTGAGCATAAATAAAAATATATTTTATAGAATTATAAAATGATTTTATGCTAGAGGCATTATTTCCCAAAATATTCTATTAAGATACTATTTTTTAAAATCACATGCAATTTCTAAACATCTTTCACATAAATCCAAATTTCAACCATTCCAATATTTTATGAATATTTCTTGAATTTTGTAATGAATTTTTAATGGATGACAAGAGAACTTTTGAAGTCTTGCCTACAAATTTTAAAATTGTATCAAAACATTTTCCAAAATGATAAATGAACTCGCTATTGTTAAAGCTATCTCTCCAAATTTATTTCAAAATTTGTTTTTTACATCCTGTGATGCGAACGAAAATATATACAATCCAGTATAAATCAAATAATAGAATTGTACTCCACTCTGCACAACACTGTTGCTCCTAGCTAGGATTATATATCGATAATGTTTATTCACGTGAAAACATAGAGACGGGCTTTTCCTTTATTGAATATAAGTAAATTGTCTTAAAACTAAAATATCCCGTAAGAAGTTTTATTTAAAATTTTTTCTTTTACATCTCTTTAAAAATTAATAGATTGTATTTGTAAAATTTTCGTCTTAATCATATCTATTTTAGGATGTTCAATGGAATTTTCTTAAAATTTTTAAAGGTTATAATTTTAACTTTAGTATTAATGTTATTGTATATCAAATTATTGTACAAATCATGTTTTTATGTACCATATTATTTATGAAGTTAAAGTAATAATTTTAGTATGAATCAAAATTATTATTTGAACTTATTTATTGCAATGTTTATACGGAACAGTCAAACATAAAATACAATTTAAAGGTTTACATCTATAGTAAGTTGGTGCATATTTTAGGAGCTCTTGTAGCATTTTTCATATAAGACTGTCTGTTTAATCCTCATTTTTAGATGACACAGAAAAATTGCCAAATTCTTTTTGTAGATAACTAGAAATATTCAACTTTTATTAGCGGAATTAAGTGCACTTCTTATCAAAAACATAGACGGATTTTATGAGTACCCTCATCTAGATTTTATGAGGAAGAAAATTTAAGGCGGAAAAGATTTTAAAATAGTTCTTCTATATTTTAGCAGCGAAAATGTAATCTTAGATTAAGGTTTTATTTTAAAAGAACTCTCTTTTAATAAACCCTTTAGAAGGTTTGTTAAAAGAAGACTTGTTCTCTGGAAATTAAATTTGTTTTCATGAAGAAGTTACCGAAACAAATGAAAATTTAAGCTTTTAATCCATTACTTTTAATTACAATTTCAAAGCGACAAAAGCAGTTAAATAAAATTTTGATAACAAAAACACACTTTTGTAATAACATTAAAATCAAGTGCAGCAAATGATAAGAATTTAAAAGGAAACTGACAGTGATGGTACAGCTTATTTTTAAATTTCTTTTTATAGTTTTGAATTCGCTATTCATTAAGATTAATCTAGTACCATATTTAAAAAATACTGAATGTATTTTTACAAAATAATACTTATATTTATATTAAATATTTAAATGCACTTCGAAGGAATTAAACAACTATTGTAAATTTATAATGAAAAGCACTACTTACAAATAAGAAATTTCAGTATATTTGTTATTTCAAATTCCCCGGCTATATTTTGCACGTCATAATGGTTGACATAAACAATAAACAGAGAAAGAGCGCGCAATCGCAATAAATATATGGCTGATCTTTCTATAATGATATTCTTACTAACTTATTTATAATGTTGGCAGTATTTCTATATTATTTTTAAATTTATTTAAAATTACATTGAAATACTTATAATATTTTACTTTTTATACAGATTTTTTTAATATACTTCAATTAGGGTACATACGGTCTTTGCAATCAGATTCCTTCGAAAAGTTGTTTCTTTAATAATTTTTAAACTTTTAAAGTATTCATCTTTTATTAGTTCAAAAGTATCTAATCAATCAAAAATTCTTTTCTTTCTTTTGAAACTGATAGCAAATATTTTAAACATTTAGCTTTTTCCTTTTTTAAAAAAATCATCGATATAAATTTAATATAGTAATGCTAGATATTAATTGCATGCCATTTTTATATAATTTATTTTTATTTTTATTTTTGTTTATGTTTTAATTATAACTCCTTCCAATTTCACATTTGAATGCGTTTAAATCAAATATACTTCTGGTGGTGATTTGTGATTCAAATAAGACTGAACTGTTTAAATATTTTTTTCTATTATAGTGAAATATCTTGACTGATAATTGTTGTATGCACTTAAAGCAATGTTTGTGAAATCATTGTTCATCCGAAAAATATTATGTCCATTTCAGCATGTGAGAATCCAAAGTAATAGGTTAAAATTACTGTGGTGTCATATGTTCTTGCTTTTTCATTTACTCCAATTTATTTTAAGGATCAAAATTTACAGTTAATACATACCACAAAAAGAAATCCAAAAATTTCCAAATTCATAAACTTATCTTATATTTGTTTATTCCAAATTTTATTCTGAGATATTTTGTATTTCAAGTTTTGCATTTCTCAGGATATTTTTTAAAATATATCTTCTGAATTCAAATACAAACATAAAAACAAATGAGTAAAAAAACGATAAGAAAAATTCTTTGATCAAAATATTTTGAACGTTTCATGATACATTTCTTTTTATTTTTTCAATATAATTTTTTGGCATTACAAAATAGCGTGATCTGTTGATTCCTATATACTAAACTCCTAGGTGCTTATAATCAGACATCAAAAGGCTGTCATAAATCAAAGTTATCAGATTTAGATTTGAAGGATTAACCCAGATTGATCTGCGTACAAGACACGCATGTGGTCCGATTTTAGGCAATAATAATATTTTCTATGGCAGAGCATAATGGATAACTTAACAGCAGAGACCTATTATAAAGAATTTGAATATTTGCAGTAACTTACATTTTGGGAGAATATATTTTTTTATTAATTGCAGGTCCTATTCACATATTACAAAGCTGAATAAAAAAAATCAATTTTTTCTATATGTGTTCAAAATTACTAGAATCATATCCAACAGCTTCTACTGCAAATAACTAGGTCTTACAAATCTTTCAAATGAATCTTATAATCCTTTAAAAAATAAATTCAGACTATAACATCTAGAATTGATAAAAAAAAATCTGAGGAACATAGAAAGCATTTCAAATGATTTTACTCAGAAACCAATTAAAATTTTCTAAATTGGTTTTAGTTTTGTCATATTAACCATATTTTTTGTAATTAATTATATTGAGGATTATTACTAATGGTTTTTGAAATTATTCTTTTCCTCCTATTTTATTTCCTTGTCTATATTTTGAATAAAAAATCATAGGTTTAAAATGTTTAATGCTTTAATATGATATCAAAAAAAAAGTCAGTGTCAATTTGATTTGAAATTAGCAAAGAACATAAATTCATTCTTATCCCAAACATTATTGCAATTTTTTTAAAAACGCTTTTCTTTTTATCCGTAAGCAGATTTACTCCCTCATTTAACCAATCATTGAAGCATGACACAAGCTTTTTCTGGCCATAGTTAGCCTTTAATGAATATTGACATTTATATTCTATTGATTGCATCTGTTTTTTTTTTTATTTATAATGGTGGGCACCCTTGAGCAAGTAAGTACATTATCCCATTTGCCACGACAAGGCCGGAAACTGCTACTCATTTTATCGTTACCTGCCCCTGTGATCCAAGTCACGGAGGTACGAGTAGCATCACCCACGCCTCACCACCACAAACTCGTTTATAGGGTTGGCCACATTCATCCATCATCCGAGGAAAGGACAAGAAACACAGAGATAGAAAGAGAAAGTACATCTATGCCCCAGCCGGGATTCGAAACCAGGTCCTCTCCATCCGTAGTCAGTTACGCTAACCACTAGACAGTTTGGGCAGTGATTTCAACTGTTATCCCATGATATTAGTGTGATTCTTCAAATTGATTATATTAATTTCTTAACTTAAAAAAGAAGTATAAGAACAATTAATTTTGATTAATGAGTTTAAGAAATGATAGTGTAAAAATTTCTAAGTATGCAAAATATAAATAGACGTTCTTCCGTAGTCAATAAGTAAAACACGTTTATACATAAAATAAATTTTTCTTTCAGCTATCATTACAATAAATTTTCAGGTAAAGTAAGTCTAACCTAAACAACAGTATGATTATAAACTTTGAATTTTTATGATAAAAATGTGGTAGCTTAATGACTATAATATTTGATATTTATAAAGATCTGCTTAAAAATATGACTTTGTTAAAAATGATGAAGGAAAAAATTTTTTTCTTAACTTTCCTTTGCCCTTGCGATTCTTCAATTTAGCATTAATTGTAATTAATTAAAAATGAAACACAATTTAAAAAAAAATATTTCAGCAGAGTATAAATACTAAAAAATTCATGGAGGTTTTTAAATCATTATTATTCTGAAGATTATAGATAAAAATTATCACTTCTGAGAAGTTCTCTGTCTTCAGTTTAAAGAATTCATCCTGTTTTATAAGATTCATTATTAATTTATTGTGATTAATCTCAGTTTAATGTAGAACCAGTAGTTTAAAAACTAAGGCATACATATATATAATACATATATATACCTAGTATAGAATTCATCTGGTTTTTATTTTTCAAATTCTTATTTTAAAAATTATTTTACAAATTAATTTTGAGAAACAGATTCACTCTCAAATATTTGCAAACTACATATTGAGACAATTTAAGATGCTCGTATAATATAGCGTAAGACTTAATATAGGGTTAAAACCACAAAACGTGTAATATAGAGGATATCACTACAATTATTAAAGTACAGTAAGATGTAGCGGTGACATTGACCTATCGCTTTCAAAATGAAAACTTTTGAATAACATTGCTCGAATTTATGAATCATTTAATGTACCTAAAAATCATGGTTTGATAAGCTATTACATGTTGGTTCATGTTTCTCAAACATTAACAATACAACTTAAGAAAACAAAAGAAAATAACCATAGTTAAATTTCAATCATCTAAAAAGATTTAAATTTTTTAGTTTTTGTTAAATATTTTTACTTTATTAGAGTAAATTGTTGGTTACACTGGCTGCATTTAAATGATGAAAACAAACATTCCACGGATAATAATTTTTATCCTTACTTATAAATTTTCCCCAAATCTTTCACATATGAAAATTTAATCTCATTTTCTTGGGAAAGAAAACAGCCAAAATAAAAAGAGAGAAATCACTGTAAAATATTTTGAAAAAAAAATCTTTTCACTAAATGTAAAAGTTGTATGGACATATACCTTGATGAATGACAAACTTGTACAGAATTTATTTCTCAGGGTTCAAGTTTCATGACGTCACGTCAGGAAGTGACGTCAACTTTTCACTCCGATCACGTTACAGCAAGAAAGCAGGGCATTTTTCCATCCCGGCAGTTTGTCTTCATTTATAAAGCAGAGAACGACGTGTTTTCTGGTAAATTTCATTACCCCATTAGTCGGGAGAAACTTGCTACCCTCTTTCTTTTGTTCGAAGAGGAAAAAAAATTGTTCTTTCCGGAGTTGTTTCTAACGCTAATGATAGCGAAGTTCCTTAAGCGTGTGAGCCAATCTCAGGGATTAAGGCTCAGTTGAAGGGCATTTTTTGCGCACACCGCACGCAATAGAAATTCGATTTATTTCTTGGAATGTCGAAACACTTTCATGGGATAAGACAAGAAGTTCTAACTGAATTCCGCAATTAAGATTCGTGCAACGTGTAAAGGGCTCAAAGATTAATCTTTGTAAGTATCTGCAAAGATTAATTAAATAAGCTGTTAATATTATATGAACATTTATGAACAGAGAACATTATTTATTTGATATAAAAATTTGAAATTTTTTTATGCAAACAATTATAAATAATTCAATACACACATTTGTATAACACTATTAACAAAATAACTGATAATACAGGATAATATTAATCTCAAAACTGATTATTATAAATTAATTTTTTATCCCTATATTAAAGATATCATTTTAAAAACTAAAGGAACACTAACTGGAAATTAAAGAGAAAAATGAATTACGAGTCATTTAAGAAAAATCAATAAAAACATCTGCATATGAGAAATTAAAATTAATAACATATTAAACTCTAAAATAAAATTCATATTAAATGCCTATACCTAAAGTGTCATTTTTAATTAAAATTTGAATTATTTCAAATTTTTAAACGTTTATTTATAAATAAGCTAAATGAATCATTAGATATGTCTCTATAAGAGCTGCAATATTCCAAAAATGTATACTTATATACTGTTCTTTAAAAAATGTCTTCAGAGAAAAGTTCTCAATGTGTGTTGACATTTACTTATATGTCTCTGTTTCCTTGTATCGTTGCCGAATTGAACTGATTAAACATTATACGTCATAAAATGAAAAATTCTTTTGAATAAATTGTATAAATGGCTAGAAACAAATAGGATCACTTTACACTATAAATTCGCCTCACAGATTTCGTAAAGCTTTTTCAACATGCACTACTCTTTAGAATTATCGGAAAACTTTGCAAATATATCAAATCGTATTCAGGTGTCTTAGTGAAATATACACGAAAAAATTTCAAACACTCTCTTTGTGGCTCACCAAGGGTTTATGGTGTAGGAAACCACCATTCGGAGCATAAGATCCTGGGTTCGATTTCAACCTTTGTTAAAACCAAGATAGACGTTGCTCTTCAGCTTTAAGCATGTATGTCTGTATCAGTAGGCATTTGAGATTTTTCCGGGTTTCCTCCTTTGTGAAACATAAATATGGTAAAATAACTATGAAAATTCCTCCCGGAATGCAATACTCAGTAGATAATTAAAATGTCTTACAACGGTGTTAGGCTCACCACTAACGGCCGTATTCACCAAACACGGGTTAACATAGTGTAGCCTATCTCGGATATAATTCAACTCTAGCATGACTCACCGATTCATATTCAGGAAGCGGGAAAACCCCTGTGTAAAACAGCTTAAGAGTTAACCGAACACGACATGTAAGACGACTTCTGATTGGCTAGCAAAAGTATGTAAACAAATCTTCGTAGTGAGCGGGAAAGTGTTTTGTCAAAATGGACAAAAGAATAAATTTTACATCATTAGAAAGTATCAAAATCATTTTGCCTACTTTCATGCACACATCTGGCTCCTATTTCCATTAATTCAAGATTTTGCAAATCTTGCACATCAATGTCGACAAACATATCGCTTAAGTCTGCCATTTTTTGTTGACTCAGCGCTAACACTCCGAAATCTTAGAGTTATTCTAGGGATCCATATAGGCGAGTTAATCGCTGTTTTTGTAGTGGTGAATAACGTTTCATGACTTAACTCGCCCTTTACCCTGAAACCTCGTTTAACTTTGGTTGGTGAATACGGAAGTAAGTGGTATCAAAAGCATTTACTATGACCGACATGCATGCAAAAAAAGTTAAATTCAATATAATTTCAAATCATTTAAAATTATCAAGAATTAAACCTAAAGCTTTACGAAAATATCTTAATCTAGCGAACTGGTTCTTACTAATGGGAAAAACTGTGTAAAATAGTTCTTTTAAAACAGATTTCTAGTTTAACTTAACTATTAACTGCTAATTTAACCTACTATAATTTATTATATACAGACAAATTACGGAATATTCCGAAAATATCAGCATTAAAGTATTAGGAATTTGAAATTCGAAGTATAAATAAAAAAGATTGCAATTAACTTGAGGTCGTTGGAGAGAAATATCCCAGTCTGCCTGTCATTACTGAGAAAGTGGTTTTAAATTAAAATGGGAATTCCTTTTCAGGGGTGATTGGGAATCAGTTGAGTTTTTCTATTTTCGAGATGTAAATTTGGCTCATCATTTGTAGAAATTTTTGCAGACATTAAAAAAGTTCTCGAAAAGCCATAAGCTATTAAGTGTTATTATCGAATGTTTCAAATTCACTAAAATTTATTCATTAAAATTTTGATTAATTTTACTCAAACAAATTACCTTTCTCTCAACAGAGATTTTATTATATAATATAAATTATATTTTTTTATTTAATGTTATCTTAATTTATATATAAATATAATAAATATATAGATATGTATTTAACTACCTATTGAAATTTTTTTAATTTACATATCATCAAGTTATTTAATTACATTTAAATAATAATGTAGTTAAGCATTTTATTTCATTAAAAAAATTAATTATTGATTTGATTTAAATACATTATTTACAACTGATACAAGAAATTTATAAAATAACATTTCCCATTGAATTAAATTTGACTAATATTTACGTAAATATTTTCTTAAATTTGGTGTAATTATGGATATTCAATAAGTGAATGTGTAAAGCAATAAGGGCATTCTTTTTAACTGTTATTTTGTATAGTATATTAACTGTATTTTGTGAGATTTTTTGAAGAAATAAGAAATGTTTCTATACGAACATACATATTCCCGTTTGATCGCCAACTTGCTATTGATTGCTTTTACTTCTTGGGATACATTTAGTTGGGTAAAATTAAGATTACTAGTGGGGAACAGCTTAACCCATTATGTTCAATTGAAGAGTCTCATCATTTTAGTTATTTTATCTTGCAATATTTAAGTTAAATATTTCGTTTATTAATATTTGCCCAGTAGTAGGACCACTCTTATTTGCTTGAAACGCCATAGATTCAGTCTCAAACACTGAAGAAATATGGCTGATGAATGTTGTATTTAGACTTTTTTGTTTGCATAATATACAAATAGCTACCCAGGAGTTTTCCAAATTTGTCTCATTGTGAATCATGATTTTTTTTAATTATCAGTGAACTTTTTCAAATAGTTTGTTAGTATTAGCAATTTTTAGCTTTCTAGTCTTTTAAATCTCAATGAAACTAATAAACGAAATAAAAAATATTATTTTAAAATATTGTTGCAATTTTAGACATGTCATCATACACAATATTTATACTTAATAATTGAACGATCTTTTAAACAATACACCCAAAAGAGAAATTTTATTTCGGTTTTGTTTCTCACATTCTTTCATGACTGTTATAATTTTTAGGTAAATTCAGGATTGGAAACAGATAAATAGAAGAACAGTAGGAAGACCAATAATCTAAAAATATTATTTATTAAGATTTTAGTTGTAATATTTAAAAGTATATTTAGTAGAGAGAGCAAAAATAATTATTCTACTCAATTAATTTAAAACAATAAATAAAGACTGATATTAATTTTTTAATCATAACATAATAGAAATTTAGTCTTCGCATAAAATTATCAGAATTTCTGAATTAAAACGAATATCAAATCGCTGTAAGAAATGTAAGTTCAAATATTTCCAAATATAAAACTATTCGATACATAGTTGTTTTAAATTAGCCTTAATTTGCATAATTGCAGAAGACGTTACTTCATTAACAAAAATGTGTTTTTGGAATATGGTGTAAATTTCTCAAATACCAACTGTAATTTCATTTGAGTTTTATTTGGAATAGATTTAAGAAAAATGTTATTTCAGTAGCTTTTATTTTCTATAACAAGACAACATGATGATTTATATTCGTTAAATCAAATTTTTAACCATTTTTATTTACAAGGAATATATATATCAAGCTGCTTTAAATTCGACAAAGGGACGCTGGAACAATATTTCATTCCAGTTGAAAAATGAGAATCCTTCAAGTATAGCTAAGGAAATCTCATGCATTCGAAAGCAAGTTCACTATAAAGCATATTATTACACGTCATTTCTACTTGCTTTGAGAAATGCTTGTCTTTTTATTAGAAGAAGAAGCAATCAATAAACTACTATTGAGACAGTGAGACACCGTAATTCTATGTCAAAATAATTCATGATATAAATTTTCAAACAGACTTGAAAATACATCATCAAGCGACATTTAAAAGAAAAATTTAGAAAAGATGTTTTGATTTACTGCTTGAAATACAAAATATTTGAAAAACTGAGGGAGATAAAGTATTATTTGCATTGTAGTGTTCTGTGTTTAGAACAAAATTATATAAAATTTAAAATCTTCATTCAATAGTTAATTTTTCATAAATTTTCGCATAGGTGTAGCTTATTTTCGTGATTAAAATGTAGGCATATTTCTGATTTTTTGTAAAATAAATTAAATCAATGCAGTATGTGAAAATTAATTATTTTATTTTCTTCGAGTAAGTAATCTTGTCATATTGTTGGCATTAAAAATGAAAATTTATCAAATCTTGAAGAGACTTTGTATTCAAAAAATGTCTTTAGCATAGATTATATTATTTACATTAATAAAGTGTGTAATATCTGTGTGTGTGCTTAATTTTTGACATAAATCCTCATAACGTATTGAATAAATTCGTATGACGTATTTCTTTATTCCACATACCTTGCCAAATTTTAACTTCCTTAAATATATCTATAATAATTATTAATTAACAATATATTTCCAAAATTAATCAAAATATAAATGAAATTTTCTTGAGTATCTTAATTTTTGGGGGAAACATTTTTGAGTTTCTTAGCGAAGGAATCTCGAAATATGATTGACTACTTATCTCTTCCAGTACTGCCGCTTGCAATATTTTTATTTAGACATGAGACAAATATTAATTTCTTAAAACACAAAAACGAAAATAAATACTTTCTTTTTTTATGTTAAGCACTTACAAAATGAAAATAGATGAATCAGAAAAATTTGAACTTCTGTTTAAGTTTTGATTATAAATGTTGCAAAATTGTATAATTTATATCAGCTCAGTTTATATCAAAATGTTAGCAGCTGAAAATTATTTCGTATTTGCAAAGCTTGCCGAAGACAAAACAAAGTGGGGGAAAAAAAGATTAAAAATAATGATTTCAAAGAAATGGCTTTCATAGTAAAACATCTGGTGTGCTAGTGGGAACCAGAAAATTAGCATAGAGAAGCATTTCAATTAACAGCTACAAATTTCTCATAAAATATAAAATCAATGTTAAACAATATAAAAATTCAAAATCTGAGAAAATATCAGAAAATTGTTTTTAAATTTATACTATAATTAAAATTATTGCACGTGTATCATTTTGAGGTTTTATTTAAACTAATCCTATCTATTATTAAAACATAAACATAATCAATTTCATTCATAAGTGTATTTTTTTACTTGATTTGTTGAAAACACTTGATAAAATTACAAATGTCAGGTTTAGTATTTTGTTTTTCAATATGCACTGTATTTTTTGTAATTTTTTACTAATTTTCTTTTTTTTTTTTTTTTTTTTCTTTTTCTTGAATGAAATTTTCAATCGCATGCACACGAAATGTACTCCTATAACTAATTGTTCATTCTAAGGATAAAACAATGTAATTTAACTTATTCTTGGAAAATAATGACACCACAATAAACCGTCATTATAAAATTACAATTAAAAGAAATAAAAAATTCAAATTAATGTTTAATCAGAAAAAAATAAATATAAAATTTAAACATGTAGTAAAATATTATCTTTATGCTTCTAATTAATTGAAATTAATAATAGTATTAATGAGCTAAATTCTAATCTCATATTTTAATTCAAATAAAAGAATTAATATAACAGTCAATGGTACATTTCTGTACTTAAATGCTATTTTTATTCAAATCTTAAAATTTAAATTTGATTTTGAGCAATAGAATAATTTCTCGTGAGGTGCGAATTGAACCATGAAAATAGTTCATTTGACATTAGAATACTGATGCCCCTTTGTACTAATTCAATAAAATTTTTTAAAAGTTCTATATTTGAAGATTGTTCATAGCACATTTAATTCTTATTAATAAAAAAATGGAAATCTTTGTCACTTTTAAACATTTTACTAGGAAAAAAGTTAGTAATAAAAAATCAGTTTAACTTTTTCATCTATAAATGCATCATTAAAAGATATTTGATATAATTTTTCATATAACACTGACAAATTAGAATTTATATAATTCATACAATATTGTCTGCTTAGAATATTTGAACAATAGTTAACAAAAGATATAGTGATTAAATTATATTGATTATGTGAACTTTTTTATCCGCAATAGTTAAACTCTTGCAAAAGTTTTAAGAAATTTTTATTAATGATTACATTTATTAATAAAAATTCAGTAAAACAGGCAATTTTTTAAATTAAATATTGAAGAAATTCAGAAGAATCTAAGTGCAATTTATTCATAGAAATAAAAAACAATGAATCTGCAAAAAAAAAAATAATAATATATGAAAGCTCAATATGAACTTGAAATAAGATCGCACTCTTCGAAGAGAAACTGCCATTGTTCAAAAAATGATGAGTAGGCCATGTTCTACTTTCTGAATCAACATACTTCTGTTTTTTAATTGTTAGGTAATGGATATTTTTTATTTATTTATTTTTTTTTTATTTTTATTTTTTTATTTTTATTTATTTTTTTTTTGCAGCACAAGTATACTGTCAATACTCTATATCGATGGTTAGGATCGTTTTTCTAAAGGTATATTTCTGATTTTTTTTATATATATATAAAAATCCACCTTTTAGTAGAAAAATGGAAATAGGTTACTTATTTCAATGATTTTATATACCTTGAAGGTATGGCTAGCCACTGCAATAAATGGGTGCATTTGCATAAGAAATATTAGAGTAATCAGTGTACCCTAACGGATTGCTTAGTATTTACTTAAAGTCGATGGACAATGTGTAAATTTGTTTTGGTACGCTTCAGAAAAACAATTTTTACAAACCCTCCATTTTTCATCAGAATTGTCAAAATTGGTATTAGATAAAATTCATTCAATAATTACTTGAGACAAAAGTAATTATTGAACTGTAATTTTTAGGGACTAGTTTCCTTCCATGACTGAACCAATGATATGCGTGTGAATTAGGCCGGCAGCAAACCTGTCCACTAGTTTTCTTATAGATTGTATCAGTTTAATAGATAACTAGTGTTTGTGTGTTTTGTGGATTTGTTGTGTCTGATAAAAGTGAGAAGTAATAAATAATCACCTGCTTAATGACATCATTCCAAACATTGATCAATCAAATATTATTTACAATTCGAATTCCAATTTTTTTCCAAAATATTTTATAGTAAATTTGTGCACTTTTTCACATCAAAATAAATCGATTTATAGACCATTTCCAATTTTGATTATAGTATAAATTAAATTATAAATGTCGTTTTAAAATTACTTGGAAGAAAAGTATAAATAATAAAAACATCAAATTTTATTATTATTAAAAAAATAATATTATTAAAAATTTAAAGGACCTAATATCTTAGACTATTAAGAGTTTTGGAAAAGTTAATCCATTATACGAATGAAAAAATTTAAATTTCCAAATTTAAATTAATTTTTCGATTGTCCTTGAAATAAATTTTTATATGATGGTATTTATGCAGACTAAAATTTCTGTAAAATCATTTCACAAAATCTTTTTACTTTTTAAACATTTTTATGCTTGACTGTTTTATATTAAATTAAAAATCCATTAATAATTACATTTTACTTCTTAATCTTTTCCATATTATATTTATATAAATAGTCAAATAATTTCAATTATCATATTAAAACTTATGCAGATTAATGACACATGAATAATACAATTGCAACCAAACTAAAAAATTTTGCTCTTCGAAATAAAAAAGGTTTATATAAAAACTATCAAGTTTTAAAGTTAACTTTTATTAAATTACAAGAAATATATATCAACTTAAAAATATTAAAGATATTTTCTAGTTTCAGAAAACAATTTTCATGAGAAAGTTTTAATTGAAAAAAAATATATATAGTTTTTAAAAATATTGTAAAAGATCTTATCAAAAATTTGTTGTTACAACATTATTTTTGATTAATCCAGATAAATTTTTATACCGTAGATATTTTTATTTTATTTGAAATATTTTTAATCAATTGGGTGCCATAAGCAATGCTACTAATTAAAAAATAATCATATTATATACATATATATGTATGTACGTATGTATGTATGTATATTATAAATAGTAAAATTCTAAAAAGTATATTTAGCTCAATTTAAATAAATTTATTTTTATAAAAGATTAAGTATTCTTTAATTTCCACTGGAAATAGAGTGCCTATTTTAATATACTTCACGTGAATTCGATGTAAACATAAACCCGATCGATTGTGGATGGTAAATACTTGCTTTGGTGAAAAGTTCCTCCTCAATTTGGTCACATATGATGTCATTTCGAGGATGGTTGCTGGATAGCTAGTATATGGCTTTTGGAAAGCTGGTTATCATCCACCGTGTCCAAGTGATAATGGACCGGTTTGCTGCCTATCTTAACGACAGGAAGCTTGCAATTCTATTTTCTACTGTCTGTCACTTTAAAGCTGAGAAGTATATTTCTGTTACACCAGGTAGAAATGGAGGTAGTGGCCTTGTTGCTTAAAGAGTGATTTTCAATATAGGAAGGTAATAAGTTTGAATCCTGGTTGATACGAATATCCGTCATTTTCACTAAAATTGGCTCGGAGCACATTAAATATGCTGTGGTTGCAATTTCCTCGGGAATATATTTAGAGATGGCATATCAAATATTCGTGGATCTTCTGCTTGGTCCCTGGTTCTCAATTATAAAGAATCTAATTAATCGATGGCTTCCATCTAATTGGTAGAGCCAAACTCAGGTCTAGATATATGGAAACGTGCTAAGACAGCAACGCATAATTTAACAGCAAGTTTTGTTGTTAAAGCTGATATTTTCAGATGTACGGTAATTTATTTTGACTTCAAATAGATTCACTCATGACATTTTAAAGCCAATATATTGATTTATGATGGCAATGTGTTATCTGTCAATAAATCAAAGTTTTATCTCGTATTGTACAATTGTTGCGGCTATGTTACAAAGACATTCGTCCCTTTCTTTATTTACTGGGCCATTCGAAATTTCTTGCAAATTAAATTGTTCTTAAACATTTAGGTAAAATTCGCAGCAGAAGACTTGTATAATACATATGTTACATATGCATTACTACTTAATACATCCATGTGCGTCCTCTAATATCAACTTATAAAACTTCCATAAGGGTAATTAAATATTTCTAAAATTAATATCTTTTTTGATTCCAAGAGTAAATAAAGAGTTTATCTGCTTAAGGCACATAGCGAGTTTAATGAGCATAACTCAGTTTTCTTTGGTTAAATGTGGTTTTATGTGCAGAGTTTATTAATAACTCAAATTTACTTTATTTAAAATTTGATAAAAATATTACTTTAAACATTTTTCAAATTAAAAATCTTTTTAAACTCTATTTTCTCTTAAACTCTTTCAACATTTCCCCAAGAACCACTGCAATATAAATTCTCGTGGTTTAAGTTAATATTTCATTAAATGTAATTATCAATATATCCTTTTTATACAAGTAAGAAAAGAACGATATATATTTTCAATTGCATGATCTAGAATAGAAAGACTATTTTTTAAAATCCCTCCAAAAAATGTGCAGTTCTCTTTTATTTGTAATTTTTTTCTCCCTTTCACAGTTATTGAGACATAGACAAATATCGGGGGGGGGGAATACTGCCTCCCCTCCCCTTTGCGCTGCGAAAAGTTTTGACAAGAGAAAATCCTCCCTTTTGAAAGCAGGAACATTCTAAGGGAGAAAAAAGTTTTTGTTTATTATTACTTTTGAAAAGTTGTTTTTTCCCAACTACATTCGAACTCTGAAATGAATAGGGAAAAATATCGAGGATAAATATTTCGAAAAAGAATCGATAGCATTTTTAAAGTCACCTGTTGTTTATACTGACACAAATATTTCCAATAAAAGATATTTTTTGCGTATGACGAATGCATTTTTTTAACAAAATAGATTTATAGAAACAATTCTCTTTCATTTATTAGTAAGACTGATAAAAATATTTCAAAAATAGTATCTTTTGTTTGTCAGTATATTTAAAATGACAGTGATTGATTAAATTAATAATTTAAACTCTTAAAAGTTAAACATAAAACTATCTATAGTTATAAAAATCATGAATTTAAGTTCTCAGTCTGTTTTCATGATTCACAACAAGCTACGTAAACGCATATGCAGATATAAAAAGTTAGTCTTGCAAGGAAAAGTTTTCATAACTCTGAAACATTTGAAACAAAATTCTTTTAATATTTTCATCTCAAGGTTTTTAAAATATAAATATTAGAAAATTTGTTTTATTTGGAAAATAAACATATTTGATGTATAACACATTATTTCGTAATTTTGCTCGTTAGCACGAATGAAAATTGTATTACAAACTATGAATTTTCCTTAGCAGAATAATATTTAATTCTTGCAGGATATTCTTATAAATCAATGACAATCTTCTCAATAGGAATGCAGAAAATGAAATTTAGTTTCTCCTTCATTTGTGTGAGATACTTAAAAGAATTTTAATTGTTCTATCGAAGAATTTAATTCATAAGTATCTTTCTCTTTGACTCTTAAGTATCATGAAAATGTCTTAATTGCCTTGAAAAGTAGGATATTATTCCTCAGGAAGTAGATTTGTAGATTCTATTTCGTAAACAACATAAAAGGGTAAACAGATAAATGAAATTTTATTAAGGGAGAATCTTTTTACATAAATTTACTCTTAAAATCATCTAATCTTTATCGAACAAGTGCGGAATATTTTATTTGAGTTTAACACACAATATAATAAATGTTTAAGATGAAGATTACAAATGCAAGATTACACTTTCAATAGCATTGCTCTACAATTTGTTTGGAGCAACTGCATGTTTAATCAGTATAAATTCACGTTTTTATGAGACATTTTAGAAGATAAATTTTTCTAAACAGATAAAATTGTTAAAAAAAATACTAGAAAATTTATTAATTTTAAATATTTAAAAAAATTCTTTTATTTAATAAAAAACAGAATATTTTTGAAAAAAGATTCATAGGAAGTACATTTAATTTAAATCTGAAGCTATACATCAAGTTCAGAAGACATTTAATTGATTTTGTTTAGAAAAAAAAAAGAACATATGTATTCCATAAACTTAACGCAGCCCGATGTATGGTCTTTTGGCATTGAAGTCAATATGAATTTAGATACAATTTGTTTTTGGTGATTAAATTTTATCTCGCGCAACATAAATATAAAAGAATTATGCCTCAGTTACAATGAAAATATTTTGCTTCAAGAAAGTTGAATTCAGCTTACTTGTATTTAACTATCGTACTCAAGGCTGGTTCTATTATTAGTGACTTTTTTTCAAAGAAAACACAGAAGTGTCAAATTCCATTAACAGTATAGTTAACGTTTCTTCTCAAAACTTAAATTTCCAAATTATAGAAAATTTTTCAGATTTGTTATTGTAAAATTGAAACTGTATTCTGACAGGAAGTTCTTTTGATAGTTAAAATGCAAGTGCTCTATTAATATATTTTATAATTGGAAACTACTGGAATGTGGCGTTTGATCCATATGCATCAAAGAATTTGTGATATTCAATTATTGAGAAAAATCGTCCTATTATCTGATTATACTGAAAATCAATGATTCTGAATTGTTTATCATTTTCTTATGATTGACTCATAAAAGGAATAGAATTGTCAAGGCAGATGTAAGAAAATCTAAACTTTTAGTTATCAGCAAGTCTCTTACTTAGTTTACCAAAACTCATTCCTGTAGTTCATTAGTTATTTGAATATCAACCTAATTTCTAGCTGTAACCGTAAACCACAGGGTTATTAAAATCTACACAAATAGTTTTAATAGCACCCTCTTCTTTAGCTTTAGTTACCTTCCTAAAAATTGTCGTTATAGTAACCGAAAATTGCAGCTACTTAAATCTTGCTCATCTTGATTTACTGTCGAAGTGAGAAAGTATTTTGTCGGTTGAGCACATACATTAATCCAGAATAAACAAATAAAAAAAATTGTACATAATAAATTATATAAGAGTTGGGAATGATTTAAACATCGTAATTTTTGATAGACTTGCTGCATGTGAATGTAATCAATGGTCATAAAAAAAATCTCACGAAAGCTGTTAGCAAATATTAAAAAATTCTAAAATAGCTTACAGAAGTTAGGCTGACTAATAAATTATTTCAGTTCCTAATTAATAGAGCTGCAATTTTCATTCAGTGTTTCTAATTTTTGCATACACATTAAAAAAAAATACATATAAAACATAAAATATAACAAAAAAAGAACAAGAGTTTTTCCAGTTTTCTTCCACAGGATACAAAAATGTAGTTCTCTTAAGAATTTGTTATCGTATAGTTTGAATGTTCTAAAACAACTTTGATTATTACGCTAACTAATGCATCTAGTGAACTTTAGTTAGTGTTAACAGTCAGTTAAACAATTTAACAAATCATTTTATATAATTCCATTGTTGAGCATTTTATATTCTTGATCGCTAACTATATTCAAATACAATATTTACATCGAGTAAAATTCTTTTATGTATAAATGACATATCATTCATTATTTTTCAATGTTTGATAATTACTATTGAGTATAAATAGTATAAAATATTTGAGAAACTCATAATTTCATAAAAATAAAGTTAATATTCAAAAATGATTCAATATTGATAAATAAATAAGCTTTTCATGAAAAAAGTAAAAAAAAAATTAACTGGATATTTCTTGCTATCAACCAATGAAACTGAATTTTTTTATTCTAAAGACAAACTCGGAAGATAAAAACCATAAACCCCATCTTTTGATGAAATCGTGCCATTGAGCGAGTTTTTCCTCTCCCTTTCCTGATTTTCTACTTCTCTTGAGAAATAAAATAGCAGTGTAGCTCAAGGGACGGACACAGTCAGTTTTGAATGACAGGCGATATATATATGATTTTTATATTTATTATCTAAAAGAATTTTTAGAATTCTGACCTGTTTCATATGCTGATGCAAACTACTTCTTTTCTATTCTGATAGAACCAAGAAAATATGAAAACGATTCCTTTTTTCCGCTGGATATGCAAATATACAATGGATTTACAACATAGACACATTCCCTTGTGAGATTTGTTTAAGTTGCAAATCAAAATTATGTAGAATGCATTTCTTTTGCCTCTAATATTTGCTTGATTTCCATTCTGTGCTTCTGAAAAGCTTTTGATCTGCCATAAGAAAAAATAACGCTAACAAACATAAAAGTGTTTGAATGTATTCCTATTGAAGTTCATCTACCAATAATGGATAGATTAAAATTTTAGATTTCCTTTTCACATCATTAAGCAAATATCTTTCTTCTATTTTACTGTTGTACTTGTATTTAAAGCATTAAAAATTTTTCATTAACATCAAAATTTGCTTTAAAACACATAAAATATAATAACTAATGCACAAAATTAAATAAAAATTGAAGACTATATAATACTAATTGTTGTTGTTAAATTTATTTCTGATAATTCTCTAAACACATTCTCTGGTCAATGATTTTCAAGATGAATTATCAATCTATAAGTGCCGATGCTAAAAAAAGAACAGATGGCTGGATTGTGGCCAGAGTGCGTATCATCACATCATAATATGCTAAGGACCAATAGAAAGTAAGTTGACAAATATTGATTGAGAACAATTTTTAATATTATCTTACTAAAAAAAAGCATTAAGACTTTAACTCACCTTGCTTAATTTGTAGAATTATATGATTGCAATTGATAATTAACTTCCTTTCTTAATTTGCCTCTTTTTTCATCATATATAATTAAACTTTTTTCTTTATAAAATAAACGAATTTTATAATTGATAAAACATTTTCCCTTTATGTTATATCTACTCCATAATGTTAAATTTAGCATTTATATAAATCTTGTAAAGTATGCAGAATTTACGTTTATTAGAAATAAAATCGTTTTTTTATTTTAAAAGTTAGTGGATTAATATTAACTGCCTTAATTTAACAAATATAAAAGATTAAAATTTTATTAAATTAAACTTTAAAAAGATAATTTTTTCAGCATCAAATTACTATCACAAAATGTATATACTAATATATATGGGGCATTTCGTTTTACAACATATAAATTTAAAATCCATTAAACAAAAATAGTATAAATTTTATATTTTATTTATTAAATAACTTTTTGAAATGTAAATTATGTTCCCTTTCTTTATAATAGATTTTGCAAATAGGAGCTTTGTTTTTTTATAAAAGGAGAAATGTTCAGGAAAAATTTTCTTTTAAAATAGTTATTTGTTCAACTTTACTATTGAGTGAGACACTTGAAACCGCGGTTGCTCGTATTATTATAGAAAATTGCGTTCTTACACTTATTTGTTTACATTCCTATACTACATTTTTGGCAGCAAAATCCTTGTGGAGGGGCCCATATTCCTTGAGACGACACAGAAAGTGCCGTCTGAAAGTTAACAGTGAATTCGATTTAGTGAACCAACTAGAGGAGTTTTATTCAAACTTTCTGAAAGAAAAGCTTCAGTTATGATATTTTCAACAAGATGTTGAAACTTGCCCTAGATCAGATCACGATTGTTAAGTTTGCATGAGGTGCTTACGCCTGAAACGATGATCAGCAAAGTCTTGTAGTTTCCTCAATCACTTGACCTGTGCACTTGTAATTTTTATTTGTGCTGTCTTTTATGGGAAACAAATCCACACCCAATTGGAAAACTCAATATCGGGATCCAGGATTACGTCAATAAAATCTGAAAGCAAAAACTGGTAAAAATATACATAATTCTTCTCAAGTGTGCTCACATATTTGGTGGAGGACACTTTCAGCACCTACAATATAGAGGAATAATAATATTAAATGCATTACATTTTATTGTATGCGCTTACTTTACTTGCCAGTTTTAGGTGCCGCACTCTGTATTAAAAACAGTAGATTAATATATTATTAAAATTTCAAATCTGATAACATGGCCAAGAAATTAGAATTTTAATTTCTTATTAAGTTTGAATAGTTTCATTATCGATTCTGACAGTGAAAACTTTCCCCTCAAGTTAGTTTGATGAAAGTGTTAAATAAGCTTTTTTTTTTTTTCATTTTTATAAACTTATGTCTTAAAATGTTTTTTGAATATATATAAAATTTATATCTATATAATATTAAATATTTACTTTATTAATGTTTAATATAATGTACTAATTAGAAAATACTCATGAGGAATAAATATTTAACAATAATTGCCTTTTTTGATTCAGAAAAATACCATTTAAAACTCAAATATTATTCAATAAAATTACTTTTTAAAATAATAAAAGCAATTTGAAAGCATCATAAACTCATCAAACAACCCTTAATTTCAGATAAATTCTTAAAATATTTACCATTACATTATATACATCTGAGCCTGTAAATTAAACAACCGGGCATATATTTAAATTAAAATATAACAAAAATAAAATTATTATGCTATTTTATACACATAAAAAAGTTATTTTTCATTTTATTTAATTAACTATTGTATATCACGAGATTAAACTTATGATTCTGATTACTTATTAATGAAAATCAAAATTTTAGCATAAAATGTAATATTTTTCAACTTTCCTTTTCTTTATCAGTTAAGAAAAATTAACGAGTAATTTTTAGTCGCTTCAAATTCCATTTAATTTGTACATCAAGGTATTAAAGAGCCAAAGTATTATACCTAGCGTATTATTGGTTTTTACACAATCTAATCATAGAGAGTGTATTGTATTAAGGTGTTGAGAGAGATAGAGAAAATCCCTGGTAAAATACTCAGCAGCTAACTTGACAAGTATGCATGCACAAAACAGAAACGCGATGTCTATCTTCCTCAATTTAACAAAACTCAAACACTAGACTGTACAGTAAATACTTATAATAATATAAATATAATCATTCTATTGTTAATAAATTAAATTTACAATTGTTTCTATGCAGTCATTAAAATTAAAGGATACAATGCTTTTTTTGTAATCGTTAAAGGAATTACTTATATGAAATTCAACTGAATTTTAATGAATATTTTTTTTATCTGGTACTCAAATATTTTCTCTTATCTTTAATAGCATCTATCCCTTTAACTTGGAACATCAAAAACTGACATACTTAAAAGAATGAATAGAATTAGAAACTATTATGAGCTCCACTATTAAAGTATATTAAAGGATATTAACGTAATCTAATCCTGGAAAACATTTCTATATTATTATGTTTCCCTAAAATCGAAAACAAATGTCTTATATAAATGCATCATGCATGGCGCCAATATTTCAATACATCAAATTCGAAACACATTCAGACTACTTCTCTACATAAATCAAAATTTCCCTTCAAAAATGGAAACTTTCATCTTACTTTATGATTTCTTTTAAACTTTTCCTAGTTTTTTTCGTAACCTACACATGAGTTCCAAATACTAGAGTGATATTTCCTCTCGAATGTCTGCTCCTTTTGAGGAGAATGATGAAGAGCTTAATGGAGTTCTCTCCAAGGCATTAAAAAGAACGAGCCGGAAGATATTTTATTAATATTTATATCTTTGTAAATCATTTCATATAAGGAATGTTAGGCTTAAGAAAAATCCTTTACATTAATAAAAAAAAAAAAACATTATAACCTAATACTAAAAAATATATCATGCTGTTTATCATATTTTACAAAATTGGGATATATTTCTCAATTTAAATTCTTACACTTTGAGATTATAAAGCAAAGACAATTAAAATTTGTAAAATTAATAGCTTCTTTATATTCTTACAAAAATTACTTTACTTTCAATGATAAAAAATTCCAAGAGGAAAATGATTTTTAAATTATATTTTTGCAATTTAGTTTTTCCATATCAGTAAAAATTATATTTAAAATAACAATAAATATTTTGTTTCTTATTTTTCATAAAAAAAACATTTTTAATACATGTGTTCTAAACCAATGGGTAGAACACTCAAGATAATATTGATAACTACAATTTAACTCATTAATCATAGTAAAAAAAGTATTTTTGGAAAAACACTTTACATGGTCTTAATTCAAAAATCTGTTTTAACGATATTTAAAATTTAAATTATTTTCAAATGCAATTTTAGCGGATACAATTTTTACAACGTTAAATATACTCCTTTATTTTACCTTGAAGTTAATTTCTTAAGTAAAATAATTTTTAGTATCGTTAATTTGACTGCTGAATAATAAATTATATAAAAGCCTAATGTTGATGTCATTTAACAATAACTAAATAAAAAATTATAATGTTGATGCATTTAAATAATTTTAAATGTTTCATTACAAGTCATATTATGGCATAACACGAATTTTTTCAAAATGCCTTTATTTTCAAAGTTTTTTTTTTTTTTTTTTTTTTTTTGTAACATTTCATTTTAAGATCAAAAAATCTTAAAATATGAATTTCTAAATTCTGTAAAAAGATTTAAAAAATTTAAACTATAATGTTATGAGGTAAAAAATGTATGAAAAATTAAGGGAATCGCAAATAAATTTGTTTTAGAAAAATTATTTTAAAATGCATTTATTTCCTGATTATATTGATGTGATATGCACAGGATGAATCTGAAGAATGATCAGACATTATGACACCATATTGTGGATTTAAATGCTTGAACATCTGCAAAACTTTTCCATTTTTATTTGAATGTTAATCAAGGTTTAGAATCCCCTTCAAACTGTTGATTCATACGTATCATTTATGAGCATGAAGGCACCTTGATTAGTAGAGCTAATTAACCAAATCAAACTTCGGAGGTCCTTAATTGATATTAGGTCATTTTTACTTGATATTAGGTCATATTAGCACGTCTTAAGAAAGAAATTTCACAAAATGTTCAGAACTTACAATCTGTCAGACGTCCCTGAATAAAACGGAAATGCAATTTTGACTTCCCATCATTTAAAAGTGGTTGTAACCTAGGATCTTCCATTGCGAGATTTGCATTCCTACCCTTAGTTTTAGGTCAACAGAAGTGCATAAATAATAGACATGTTTATTCAGTTTATTTTAATAAACAATCACAGCTTTGATAACTGTTAACAGCAGTGTTTTCGATGAAAGTATTTCGAAAGAGACTGAGAAACATTTATGGAAGAGAATTTAGTTTAAACAATTTTACTAGGTACTGAAAGTGTTGGTATTTGAATTTTAATGTACTAGAAAAATAAACTTGTATTGTGAGAATTGACTTGTGATACAAACTTTTCACTATTGTGTGAAGCTATAATTTATACTCTGTTATAGAATATACTAATATGTTGTTAAAAATTATTTTAATTACAGAAATACATCTCATTTGGAATTTTGGTGGTCAACACATGGTCACCGAACTGAATAATTATCATATGTTTAACTTTTCACTTATCAAAATTTAAATTTATTTTCTAGTAACTGAAATACTTAGTGAGTACTCAGATTTTTTGTAAAAAGATCCTTTGTGAATAGATTTGCAAAATGTTGTACAAATGGAGAGTTTTATAGAATGGATGTTATTTACATACCGTATGCAATAACTGAAATGCAACGGCAATAACTTCCAAAATATCTTTCTACTCCTATTTAAATTCATTTCATTATTTAGAAGGAGAGTATTAGATATTTTGAACTGAATGTGAATTTACATTTATTTTCTACACTCTTATACAACATTATTTTTCTCTTCCACCTGTTTTTCTATTTTTACATCAATAAAACTTTAAAATTCTTCTCGTCTTTTCTGTTACACATTTAAGAAATTACAGTCAATTATCATTTATCATTCAATTCGTTAAATACGATTTTGATTATATATTGGGTGACCCTGTTCCATTATATTCAAATATTAATTTTAAGTATTTGTTTTTAGTGAATTTTTTTATAAATAACTTAAAAAATTAGACATTTATATTTTCGGCATTTCTACTGTTAATGATAAAATGAACTAAAACTTAATTTTGAAATTTCATAAGCTCTAGTTTGAATTGAAGTTACAAATATTATTGTATCTCAAATCTGGTACATTGCAAAAAACAGTTGATTTACTGTGAACTAAGACACACATTAATATGTTTACAAGCTGAATTTTTATACCAATGAGACATAAATCGTTACCTCTTGAGGACCATTAAGATTCTAATTACCCTTCAATGTAGACGATAGTAAAGTTAGAATTTTATATAGAGAGCCACTATCTTATTGACGTATCCACTTATTGCTATGAAGAAAACAGATAAAATCATATTAAAATGCCAAAGTTATTTATCTGGCATCGATGTACATGGCAATATAAATATTTTCTCTTTAGAAACATTGACATTAAGTAATAGAGTGCCTAACATCATAAAGTGGTTGGACTTGGAAAAGTGCAAAAGTGGAAATTAAATTTGGAATTGCAAAAGTGAAAACTAAGGCTTCTTAATACTACATTCATACATATAGTGCTAAAAGTATAAATGACACGTTCATCTCTCATTCTTTAACAATAGATGATATCAAACCTATGATTCCTATGCTAAGAAGCGTGGTCCTGCTATTAAATTACGATATATCTAATGTTTCAAAAAGTAACAAATCCGTTTTATACTCAAACTATCGATTATAAAAAAGACTAACCTGTCCGTTTGCTAATTTGCAATATTATTTATATACTGCATACTAGTGAAATCCTGCCTGAGCAAAATCTGGATTATTTTTGCACAATTTTGATGATTGGTGACTAACGTTAGCAAATATAGAGGGGCAATTGTTGTTGAGAATATTCTGAAACCAATATTTTCACTTAGCTCGTATAAAGCTGGGGAGTCGTATGCTTTAAAACTTTGAAAACAATACTATACATTAGTCTTAAAATATATAGAAAATGATTTAATCGATGAAATTTGAAAACCAGAAATTTTGTTGACCTTTGAAATATAATTGAATTAAAAATAATTTTTAGTTTGTAAATTACATGCTAAGTTTAAGAAATGTTACTATTATAGCAAACTTAATTCTTTAATTTAACTAATCTTGCTATTCCTAAGCTGCATACTCTGTCTAGTCGTCAGCGTGCCTGTCTGCGGATAGGGAGGTCTGGGTTTGAATCCTGTTTCGGATATGGATATACTTTCTCTGTCTCCTGCCTTTGTCATTTCCTTGCATAAATGAGGTGTTGTCCTTGTATGGTTGCCTACCCTATAAACGGGTTCCTATCGCATGTGTGCTTATTTGTATAAAAAAAATCGTCCCCAGTTATCCTCTTCAATGTGAGCTATTAGCATTGTTAGTAATAAATTCAAAACGTTTCTGGTGTTGTAAGTAGTTCAAAGTATATGACGGACCTCGTGTATATTTTTATTAATTTTATTATGAAACAATAACAAGTAGCAAATAACAAGTAAGTGTATAAGTAATAAGCTGACAGTCAGTGAAGCTCCATTCTCCTCTTTAGCGGTCAGAGACGGAATAGTTTCGTCTACATAGAGGGCGCTGCTCTTCTGGTTTCTACGCTTGCACCAACAAGCATAGAGCTTCAAAATTGTCCGTCATAACCTGCTATTTCTATATAAATTTTAATCGATTTTTTCTTAAAAATAAATATTTCATTTATTTTTTATAGTGATCTCCATTTTTGAATTATTACTCTTTAAATTTGCTTTATCCTACAGCAACCTTAAGAAAATTATTAAATTATGCGTTTTTGTTTTTAAATATATTTCATTGAATAATAAAAATTATATCTATGACAATCAAGCAAAACAAACTCCTAAGGAAACATTCTTTTTAATGTTTATAATATATTCGTTATATAAGTAAAACAATGAGTTAAATAATGTCATATTGTTGCTGTATTCCTGTATTTCTTATAAAATAATGCCATTAAACTTGGTCAGTTCACAAATAGTTCTCAGCCACTGTCAAACAATGAGGTTTCACTAAATCATAATCAAACTTTCGCACGTCTCTCAATAAAATAACATTTAATATCGATTAATCGTGTGCATTGGCCATATCAGTATGTTGATCTGGAGGCGCATCATAATCGAAACTTTATATTCTGCATTTTAAACTGACAATTTCCTAAACTATATTATCGTAAAGTTCTTCATAGTAGGTTAAATTTGAATTAATTGTTTTTAGACAAATTACAGGGTTTCCAAAATGTACTATCTCACATATTCAGTATACTGCTCTATTTTCTGTTTAACCCAGTCTCCCAAAATCTTATTAAGATATCAGAAGTTAAGAAACTTAACATGTATTCACACAAGCTCACAGAAATACATATACATATAATGCACACACATATAGATATGCATGTGTGTACATATATAAGATTTGCTTGTTGTGTAAGGCTCTTTTTATTTTATGCAAAATAACAAAATTTTTCATTGAAAATCATCTAAGAAATTGATATTTGTCAGAGCCAATTTTTACTTATGGGTTTTTTTATGGCTTGGCGTCCCCAAGTGTCATTAACAACAACATATTTGTGTGCATTGCTTACAAAAATGTGTTCATATTCATTTCTTTAAGTACATGCCTTACTGTTCGCTGTATAAATCAAAACATAATTATTTTGTTATATCAAAATAATTTACTAATTACACTAGGCGTTACAAAAACGTTTGAAGGTCCTAATTTTTATAAAAATTTGTATACTTTTTAAATTTATTTTCTCTCGTGGGACAATGTACGTTGAAACAATATATACGAAAACAATAAATAAAATAAATGTTAAACACCATGGTTTTGTAACAATACCACACTACTTCGAGTGGATGAGTCTAGGTTCGATTCAGTTTATTGTTGGGCAAAATGATTTGGTTACCGAAACTCTCTTTCTACATGAAAATCCAAAATCCAATCTTTCTATATAAAATTTTTACAAGACCGAAAGTAACATATAACATTGAGAATGATACATGT
>JAPDSC010013942.1:0-13933 GCA_026290005.1 Latrodectus geometricus | reverse complement strand
GCGAAATATTAATCTTATTCCATCATATATTTATATTTGAAGAAACCGAGGAATTAAGTACTTATAAACTATTGTTGTAAAAAATTCATTTCAATGATTTTTAAATAAAAATTGTTTTTCTTTCAGAAAATGTGAAAAATATATTTGCATGTTCAAAACAAAAGTAATTGGAATTCTGTTTTTTGAAGCTACTTTTAATAAAAGCAGTAAGGAAATTCGTACTAAATGTTTGTAAAAACAAATACTTGTATTACAAAAACATTTATGAGTATTATAAGAGTTCAATGATTAGTTCAAAATTTTTACGAGAATAAACAACATAGTTTCATCCACTTAAATATCCATAAATACAAAAATAACATGCCCAAAATAATTAAAATATATTCACTGTTATTTTAGAAAATAACGATATATAAAATTTAAAAACAGAGTCACCATTGAAATTTTTTTTTTTAATTTTCAAACTTAGCAGTGTAAAAATTTTAAGTTTGACATTGAAGAAAAGGCTTTGGTGGCAGCGAATGAGATTTGGCTTTCAATTTAAAGTAAGACCAAGCAGCTGCGAGTTCACAAGTAAATATTACATGCATATAAAAAATTTTCACTCAACTAAAAAAAGAAATCATTAGAATGTATTATTAAGCGAATTAAAAAACTATTAAATAATTTATCTCTTGTTTGATTAATAAATTTTAAAATTTGATAAGTGTTATTTCTATGATCATTTGATAACTATGCATATACTTTATTGTGAAATTAGTATTTTCTGAATTAGGTTCCATTCAAAAGATAAATTTTCATTGCAAAAACTTGATTATAATTTTTAAACCAAATTATTAGTTTGTTTACTTTTTAATTATTTGATTCTTTAAGAAAATGATTTTAAATTTGAATTATTTAATCAAAAATATCACCGTTTATTTCGGTATAACTCAAACTTTCTGATAGATCTTAATAAAAATGCTTATATATTTGTATATACGTTATGTGCGGAAACTACATTTAGAGTTTTCATTTAATTTTAAACAATTCTAATCATGGTAAGTTAGTCAATAACGGAAAGTTATTTGGAAATCAATGTTAGATGAGTCGATTTATGCAAGATTTTGTCGTATATTGCTCTCTTTCTCATTTTTCTTCCATTCTCTGTATATATATATATATATTATACATACTATACCTTCAAAGTTTTAACAGTTTTGATGATTTTATGTTGCATTAGCAGATAATCAGCCCAGATAAACAAAAGAGAAGTTTAAAAGTTTTGTTTAGTAAATATTTCAACAATCAGAAAACAATAAAAAAATGCGTTGTAAGCTGAAAAGAATATTTGCTTGCTTCGTAGACAGGGATTATCATTCTGAAATAATATGAAAAAACTTTTGACATCTTATGAAATATCTTGAGGGTGATTTAAATTTATTTAAAGATTATTTAATTCATTCATTCGTATTTTATTCCAAATAATTATGAAATAAAATTGTTTAACTTTGAAAGATTCTTTTCATCATCATATTTCCTTTTGCGTTTGCAATCAAAAAATGATTATTGGAGATGAAGATGATTGCACTAGGTTCACCACAGTAATAATTTGAAAACATGATGACAGTGAATGATATTATTATTTGGAGTTTTTAGTAATACATTTAAGCCACGAGAAAGTGATTGGATTTATCAATGAGCTAGTTTTCTTAGTTTTTCAACAAACCTTCATTTTAACATTCTGTCTTGAATGTTATTATTTTATTTTAATTTTTCGTGCATTTAACACTTCATTTATTTGTGTTTTATAACCAAGCTGTAGCATTTATAAATAACATAAAATTTATTTATTTATAATAAAAGCCATATGATGAACTTTCCGCGATTTCTCTATATTAAATTTTTGAGAACGTTTGGCAAAGTTTATGTACGACGCAATCTTACATTTTTAAAAGATACTAAAAAGTGTAAACTTTCTATATGCTATTTGATATGTAAGTGTGTATTCTGAGCATAAATAAAAATATATTTTATAGAATTATAAAATGGTTTTATGCTAGAGCCATTATTTCCCAAAAGATTCCATTAAGGTACTATTTTTTAAAATCACATGCAATTTCTAAACATCTTTCACATCTATCCAAATTTCAACCATTGATAATTTTATGAATATTTCTTGAATTTTATAATAAATTTTTAATGTATGACAAAAAAACTTTTGCATTCTTGCCTTCAAATTTTAAAATTGTATCAAAACATTTTCCAAAATGATAAATGAACTCACTATCGTTAAAGCTATCTCTCCAAATTTATTTCAAAATTTGGTTTTTACATCCTGTGAAGCGAAGGAAAATATATACAATCCAGTATAAATCAAATAATAGAATTGTACTCCACTCTGCACAACACTGTTGCTCCTAGCTAGGATTATATATCGATAATGTTTATGCACGTGAAAACATAGAGACGGGCTCTTCCTTTATTGAATATAAGTAAATTGTCTTAAAACTAAAATATCCCGTATGAAATTTTATTTAAAATATCTCCTTTTCAATTTCTTTAAAAATCAATAAATTGGATTTGTAAAATTTTCGTCGTAATCATGTATATTTTAGGATGTTCACTGGAATTTTCTTAAAATTTTTAAAAATTATAGTTTAAACTTTAGTATTTATGTTATTGTATATCAAATTGTTATTGTACAAATCATGTTTTTATGTACCATATTATTTATGAAGTTAAAGTAATAATTTTAGTATGAATCAAAATTATTATTTGAACTTATTTATTGTAATGTATATAGGGAACAGTCAAATATAAAATACAATTTAAATATTTACATCTAAGGTAAGTTAGTGCATATTTTAGGAGCTCTTGTAGCATTTTTCATATAAGACTGTCTGTTTAAGACATTTTTAGATGACACAGAAAAATTGCCAAATTCTTTTTGCAGATACCTAGAAGTATTCAACTTTTATTAGCGGAATTAAGTGCACTTCTTATCAAAAACATAGACGGATTTTATGAGTGCCCTCATGAAGATTTTATGAGGAAGAAAATTTAAGGCGGAAAAGATTTTAAAATAGTTCTTCTATATTTTAGCAAAGAAAAAGTAATCTTAGATTAAGGTTTTATTTTAAAAGAACTCTCTTTTAACAAACCTTTTAGAAGGTTTGTTAAAAGAAGACTTGTTCTCTGGAAATTAAATTTGTTTTCATGACGAAGTTACCGAAACAAATGAAAATTTAAGCTTTTAATCCATTATTTTTAATTACAATTTCAAAGCGACAAGAGCAGTTAAATAAAATTTTGATAACAAAAACACACTGCTGTAATAACATTAAAATCAAGTGCAGCAAATGATTAGAATTTAAAAGGAAACTGACAGTGATGGTACAGCTTATTTTTAAATTTCTTTTTATAGTTTCGAATTCACTATTCATTAAGATTAATCAAGTACCATATTTAAAAAATACTGAATGTATTTTTACAAAATAATACTGATATTTATATTAAATATTTAAATGCACTTCGAAGGAATTAAACTACTATTGTAAATTTATAATGAAAAGCACTACTTACAAATAAGAAGTTTCAGTATATTTGTTATTTCAAATTTCTGGGCTATATTTTGCACGTATTAATGGTTGACATAACAATAAACAGAGAAAGAGCGCTCAATCACAATAAATAAATGGCTGATCTTTCTATAAGGATATTCTTATTAACTTATTTATAATGTTGGTAATATTTCTATACTATTTATAATTTAATTTAAAATTACTTAGAAATACTTATAATATTTTACTTTTTATTAAGATTTTTCTAATATACTTCAATTAGGGTGCATACAGTCTTTGCAATCAGATTCTAAATTGTCCCGTAATAACTTTCAAAGTTTCAAAGTATTCATCTTTTATTAATTCAAAAGTATCTAATCAATCAAAAACTCTTTTCTTTCATTTGAAAATGATAGCAAATATTTTAAGCGTTTAGCTTTTTCCTTTTTTTAAAAAAATCATCGATATAAATTTAATATTGTAATGCTAGATATTAATTGCATGCCATTTTTATATACTTTATTTTTATTTTTGTTTTAATTATACCTCCTTCGAATTTCACATTTGAATGCGCTTAAATCAAATAGACTTCTGGTGGTGATTTGTGATTTAAATAAGACGGAACTGTTTAAATATTTTTTCTATTATAGTGAAATATCTTGACTGATAGTTGTTGTATGCACTTAATGTTTGTGAAATCATTGTTCACCCGAAAAATATTATGTCCATCTCAGCATGTGAGAATCCAAAGTAATAGGTTAAAATTACTGTGGTGTCATATGTTCTTGCTTTTTCATTTACTCCAATTTCTTTTAAGGATCAAAATTTACAGTTAATACATACCACAAAAAGAAATCCAAAAATTTCCAAATTCATAAACTTATCTTATATTTATTGATTCCAAATTTTATTCTGAGATATTTTATATTTCAAATTTTGCAATTCTCAGGATATTTTTTAAAATATATCTTTTGAATTCAAATGCAAACATAAAAACAAATGAGTAAGAAAACGATAAAAAAAAATTCTTTGATCAAAATATTTTGAACATTTTATGATACATTTCTTTTTATTTTTTCAATATAATTTTTTGGCATTAAAAAATAGCGTGATCTGATGATCCCTATATAGTTAACTCCAAGGTGCTTATAATCAGACATCAAAAGGCTGTCATAAATCAAAGTTATCAACCTCATATTGCCTTTCCTAAGACTTTTCAACGACAATCGCCGTATTCAGATTTGAAGGATTAACCCAGATTGATCTGCGTACAAGACACGCATGTGGTCCGATTTTAGGCAATAATAATATTTTCTATGGCAGAGCATAATGGATAACTTAACAGCAGAGACCTATTATAAAGAATTTGAATATTTGCAGAATCTTACATTTTGGGAGAATATATTTTTTTATTAATTGCAGGTCCTATTCACATATTACAAAGCTGAATAAAAAAAATCAATTTTTTTCTATATGAATTCAAAATTACTAGAATCGTATCCAACAGCTTCTACTGCAAATAACTAGGTCTTACAAATCTTTCAAATGAATCTAATAAGCCTTTAAAAGATAAATTCAGACTATAACATCTAGAATTGATAAAAACAAATCTGAGGAACATAAAAAACATTTCAAATAATTTTACTCAGAATCCAATTAGAATTTCCTAAATCGGTTTTAGCTTTGTCATATTGTAATTAACCATATTTTTTGCAAATAATTATATTGAGGATTATTAATAATGGTTGTTGAAATTATTCTTTTCCTCTTATTTTATTTCCTTGTATATATTTTGAATAAAAAATCATAGGTTTAAAATGTTTAATGCTTTAAAATGATATCAAAAGTCAATGTGTCAATTTCATTTGAAATGTTTCATTAAAATTAGGGAAGAACATAAACTCATTCTTATTCCAAGTATTATTACAATTTTTTTAAAAAAAATGCTTCACTTTTTATCACTATTTTATCCATAAGCAGATTTACTCGCTTCTTTAATTAATCATGAAAACGTGATGGTAGCTTTCTCTGTCCATAGTTAGCCTTTAATGAATATTGACATTTATATTCCCTTGATTTCAACTGTTATCCCATGATATTACTGTGATTATTCAAATTGACTTTGAATATTTATTTTATTATCATTTGAATATTTATTATCAGGTTTTTATTTTTCAAATTCTTAACTTATAAATTATTTTACAAATTAATTGTGAGAAACAGATTCACTCTCAAATGTTAGCAAACTATATATTGAAACAATTTAAAATGTTCGTATAATATTGCATGAGACTCAATATAGGTTTAAGACCACACGGAATGTAATATCAAGGATATCGCTACAATTATTAAAGAACAGTAAGATGTATCGGTGACATTAACCTATCAATTTCAAAATGAAAACTTATGAGTAACATTGCTCGAATTTATGAAACATTTTATGTACATAAATCATGGTTTGATAAGCTATAGCATGTTAGTTCATGTTTCTCAAACATTAACAATAGAACTTAAGAAAACAAAAGAAAATAACCATAGTTAAACTTCAATCATCTAAAATGACTTAAATTTTTTTCAGTTTTTATTAAATATTTTTACTTTAATAGCTTAAAGTGTAGGTTACATTGGCTACATTTAAATGATGAAAACAAACATTCCACGGATAATAATTTTCATCCTTACTTATAAATTTTCCAAAAATCCTTCATATGAAAATTTAATCTCATTTTCTAGGGGAAAAAACAGAACAAATAAAAAGAGAGGAATCACTGTAAAATATTTTGGAAAAAAAATCTTTTCACTAAATGTAAAAGTTGTATGGACATATACCTTGATGAATGACAAACTTGTACAGAATTTATTTCTCAGGGTTCAAGTTTCATGACGTCACGTCAGGAAGTGACGTCAACTTTTCACTCCGATCACGTTACAGCAAGAAAGCAGGGCATTTTTCCATCCCGGCAGTTTGTCTTCATTTATAAAGCAGAGAACGACGTGTTTTCTGGTAAATTTCATTACCCCATTAGTCGGGAGAAACTTGCTACCCTCTTTCTTTTGTTCGAAGAGGAAAAAAATTGTTCTTTCCGGAGTTGTTTCTAACGCTAATGATAGCGAAGTTCCTTAAGCGTGTGAGCCAATCTCAGGGATTAAGGCTCAGTTGAAGGGCATTTTTTGCGCACACCGCACGCAATAGAAATTCGATTTATTTCTTGGAATGTCGAAACACTTTCATGGGATAAGACAAGAAGTTCTAACTGAATTCCGCAATTAAGATTCGCGCAACGTGTGAAGGGCTCAAAGATTAATCTTTGTAAGTATCTGCAAAGATTAATTAAATAAGCTGTTAATATTATATGAAAATTTATGAACAGAGAACATTATTTATTTGATATTAAAATTTGAAAATTTTTTATGCAAACAACTATAAATAATTCAATACACATTTGTATAACACTATTAACAAAATAATTAATAATACAGGATTATATTAATCTCGAAACTGATTATTATAAATTAATTTTTTATCCCTATATTAAAGATATTTTAAAAACTAAAGGAACACTAACTGGAAATTAAAGAAAAAAATGAATTACGAGTCATTTTAGAAAAATCAATAAAAACATCTGCATATTAGAAATTAAAATTAATAACATATTAAACTCTAAAATAAAATTCATATTAAATGCCTATACCTAAAGTGTCATTTTTAATTAAAATTTGAATTATTTCAAATTTTTAAATGTTTATTTATTTTTTTATTTTCATTGCAATAAGCTAAATGAATCATTAGATATGTCTCTATAAGAACTGCAATATTCCAAAAATGTATACTTATATACTGTTCTTTAAAAAATGTTTTCAGAGAAAAGTTCTCAATGTGTGTTGACATTTCATTATATGTCTCTGTTTCCTTGTATTGGTGCCAAATTGAACTGATTAAACATTATACGCCACAAAATGAAAAATTCTTTTGAATAATTTTTGTAAATGGCTAGAAACTAAAACGATAACTTTTCACTATAAATTTACCTCACAGCTTTTGTAAAGCTTTTTCAACGTGCACTACTGTTTAGCCTTATCGGTAAACTTTGCAAATATATCAAATCATATTCAGGTATTTTAGTGAAATATACCCAGAAAAGTTTCAAACAGTCTCTTTGTGGCTCACATAGGCTTAATGATGTAGGAAACTACCCTTCGGAGCATAAATTCCTGTGTTCGATTTCAACCTCTGTTAAACAACAAGGTAGGTGTTGCTCTTCAGCCTTAAACATGTATATCTGTATGGGTGGGCGTTTGAGATTTTTCCAGGTTTCCTCCTTTGTCAAACGTAAATATGGTGAAATAACTGAAAATTTCTCCCGGAATGCAATACTCAGTAGGTATTAAAAATGTCTTACAACGGTGTTAGGCTATCCACTAACGGCCGTATTCACCAAACACGGTTTAACTTGAGTGTAGCCTACCTCGGATATAACTCAACCCTAGCATGACTTGCCGATTCTTATTCAGGAAGCGGGGAAACCCCATTGTAAAACAGCTTTGGAGTTAACTTAACACGACATGTAAGACGACTTCTGATTGGCTAGAAAAAATGTAAACAAAGCTTCGTAGCGAGCGGGAAAGCTTTTCGTCAAAATGGATGAAAGAATAAATTTTACACCGTTAGAAAGTTTCAAAATCATTTTGCCTACTTTCATACACACATCTTGCTCTCCTTTCCATTAATTCAAGATTTTGCAAATCTTGCACATCAATGTCAACAAACATATCGCTTAAGTCTGCCATTTTTTGCTGATTCGGCGAAAACACTCCAAATTCTAAGAGTTATTCTAGGGATCCATATAGGCGGATTAATCGCTGTTTTTGTCGTGGTGACGTTTCATGACATAACTCGCCCTTTATCCTGAAACCTCGTTTAACTCTGGTTGGTAAATACGGCCGTAAATGGTATCAAAATCATTTACTATAACCAACATGCATGCAAAAAAAAATTAAAATCAATATAATTACAAATCATTTAAAATTATCATGAATTGAGCCAAAAACTTTACCAAAATATCTCAATCTAGTGAACTGGTTCTTACTAGTGAGGAAAATTTGTGTAAAATAGTTCTTTTAAAACAGATTGCTAATTTAGCTTAACTATTAACAGCTAATTTAACCTACTATAATTTAATTTATACAGACAAATTCAGGAATTTTTTGAAAATATCAACATTAAAGTATTAGGAATTTGAATGATAAATAAGAAAGATTGCAATTAACTTGAGGTCGTTGGAGAGAAATATCCCACAGTCTCCATGCCTGTCATTACTGAGAAAGTGCTTTTAAATTAAAATGGGAATTCCTTTTCAGGGGTGATTGGAAATTAGTTGAGTTTTTCTATTTTTGAGATGTAAATATGGATCATCATTTGTAGAAACTTTTTCAAATATTATAAGAGTTCTGGAAGAGCCAAAAGC
Source organism: Latrodectus geometricus (assembly GCA_026290005.1). NCBI lineage: Eukaryota > Metazoa > Arthropoda > Arachnida > Araneae > Theridiidae > Latrodectus > Latrodectus geometricus. Next base: position 4,926 of record JAPDSC010013942.1, on the reverse strand, counting down.
TATTAAGTGTTAAACCGCAATAATTTATCGAATTTTTCAAATTAGCTAAAATTTATTCATTACAATTTTTATTAATTTTATTCTAACAAATTGCCTTTTTCTCAACAGCAGTTTTAGACATGACATTATAGAGAATATTTATACTTAATAATTGAACGATCCTTTAAATAATACATTCAAAAAAAATTTTATTTTTGTTTTGTTTGTCACATTCTTTCATGATTGTGATATTATTACTTTTAGGTAAATTCAGGACTTGAAACAGAAAAATTGAAAATCAGTAGGAAGATAAATAATCTAAAAATATCATTTATTAAGATTTTAGTTGTAATATTTAAAAATTTTAGAAGAGAGAGCAAAAATAATTATTCTACACAATTAATTTAAAACAACAAATAAAGACTGGTGTTAATTTTTCAATCATAAAATAATAGAAATTTAGTCTTTTCATAAAATTATCAGAATTTCTCAATTAAACCGAATATCAAATCTCTGTAAGAGATGTAAGTTCAAATATTTCCATATATAAAACTATTCGATACATAGTTTTTTTTTTTTAATTTAAATTAGCCTTAATTTGCATAATTGCAGAAGACGTAACTTCATTAACAAAAATGTGTTTTTGGAATATGGTGTAAATTTCTCAAATACCAACTCTAATTTCATTGTAATTTTATTTGGAATAGATTTAAGAAAAATGTTATTTCAGTAGCGTCTATTTTCTATAACAAGACAACATGATGATTTATATTCGTTAAATCAAATTTTTAACCATTTTTATTTACAAGGAATATATATATCAAGCTGCTTTAAATTCGACAAAGGGACGCTGGAACAATATTTCATTCCAGTTGAAAAATGAGAATCCTTCAAGTATAGCTAAGGAAATCTCATGCATTCGAAAGCAAGTTCACTATGAAGCATATTATTACACGTCCTTTCTACTTGCTTTGAGAAATGCTTGTCTTTTTATTAGAAGAAGAAGCAATCAATAAACTACTATTGAGACAGTGAGATTCCGTAATTCTATGTCAAAATAATTCATGATATAAATTTTCAAACGGACTTGAAAATACATCATCAAGAGACATTTAAAAGAAAAATTTAGAAAAGATGTTTTGATTTACTGCTTGATTTACAAAATATTTGAAAAACTGTGGGAGATAAAAAATTATTTGCATTGTTAGAGTTCTGTGCTTAGCACAAAATTATGTTAAATTTCATTTTATTAAATTATGTCGTTAAATTAAATTATGTTTTATTCAATACTTAATTTTTTAATAAATATAAATGTTCGCATAGGTGTAGCTTATTTTCGGGATTAGAGTCTAGGCATATTTCTGATTTTTTTTTGTAAAATAAATTAAACCAGAGCTGTATGAAAATTAATTATTCTATTTTCTTCGGGTAAGTAATCTTGTCATATTGTTGACATTAAATATGAAAATTAGTCAAATCTTGAAGAGACTTTGTAAGAAAAAATTGTCTTTAGCATAGATTGTATTATTTACATTAATAAAGTGTCTAATTTCTTTTTGCGTGTGCTTACTTTTTTACATAAATCCTCATATCGTATTGAATAAATTCGTATGACTTATTACTTTATTCCACATACCTTGCAGAATTTTAACTTCTTTAAATATATATATAATAATTATTAATCAACAATATATTTCCAAAATTAATCAAAATATAAATGAAATTTTCTTGAGTATCTAAATTTTTGGGGGAAACATTTTTGAGTTTCTTAGCGAATGAATCTCTAAATATGATTGACTACTTATCTCTTCCAGTACTGCCGCTTTCAATATTTTTATTTAGACATGAGACAAATATTAATTTCTTAAAACACAAAAACGAAAATAAATATTTTCTTTTTCTTTTTTTATGTTAAGCACTTACAAAATGAAAATAGATGAATCAGAAAAATTTGAACTTCTGTTTACATTTTGATTATAGATGTTGCAAAATTGTATAATTTATATCAGCTCAGTTTATATCAAAATGTTAGCAGCTGAAAATTGTTTCGTATTTGCAAAACTTGCCGAAGACAAAACAAAGGGGAAAAAGAAAAAGATAAAAAGTTGTTATGTCAAAGAAATGGCTTTCATGGTAAAACACCTGGTGTGTTAGTGGGAACAAAAAAATTAGCATAGAGAAACATTCGGTTAACAGCTACAAATTTCTCATAAAATATAAAATCAATGTTAAACAATATGAAAATTCAAAATCTGAGAAAATATCAGAGAATTGTTTTTAAATTTACACGACTATAATTGAAATTATTGCACGTGTATGATTTTGAGCTTTTATTTAATCTAATTCTAGATATTATTAAAACATAAACATATGCAATTTGATTCATAAGTGAATTTTTTTACTTGGTTTGTTGAAAATAATTGATAAAAGTACAAATGTCAGGTTTAGTATTTTGTTTCTCAATATTCACTGCTTTTTTTTTTGTAATTTTTTACTAGTTTTACGCTTTATTTTTCTTGAGTGAAATTTTCAAACACATGCACACGAAATATACTCCTATAACTAATTGTTCATTCTAAGGATAAAACAATGTAATTTAACTTATTCTCTGAAAATAGTAACACCACAATAAACCGTCATTGTAAAATTATATTTAAAAGAAATAAAAAAATTCAAATTAATGTTTAATCAGAAAAGAATAAATATAAAATATAAACATGTAGTAAAATATTATCTTTATGCTTCTAATTAATTGAAATTAATAATAGTATTAAAGAGCTAAATTCTAATCTCATATTTTAATTCAAATAAAAGAATTAATATAACATTCAATGGTACATTTCTGTACTTAAACGCTATTTTTATTCAAATCTTAAAATTTAAATTTGATTCCGAGCAATAGAATAATTTCTCGTGAGGTGCGAATTGAACCATGAAAATAGTTCATTTGACATTAGAATACTGATGCCCCTTTGTACTAATTCAATAAAATTTTTTAAAAAGTTCTATATTTGAAGATTGTTCATAGCATATTTAATTCTTATTAATAAAAAAATGAAAATCTTTGTAACTTTTAAACATTTTACCAGGAAAAAAGTTAGTAATAAAAAATCAGTTTAACTTTTTCATCTATAAATGCATCATTAAAAGATATTTGATATAATTTTTCATATAACACTGGCAAATTAGAATTTATATAATTCATACAATATTGTCTGCTTGGAATATTTGAACAATAGTTAACAAAAGATATAGCGATTAAATTATATTGATTATGTGAACTTTTTTATCCGCAATAGTTAAACTCTTGCAAAAGTTGTAAGAAATTTTTATTAATGATTACATTTATTAATAAAAATTCAGTAAAACAGGCAATTTTTAAAATTAAATATTGAAGAAATTCAGAAGGATCTAAGTGCAATTTATTCATAGAAATAATTTATTAAGAAATATTTTTGCGGCACAAGTATACTGTTAATACTCTATATCGAAGGGTAGGATCGTTTTTCTAAAGGTATATTTCTGATTTTTTTTTATATATATATATAAAAATCCACCTTTTAGTTGATAAATGGAAATAGGTAACTTATTTCAATGATTTTATATATCTTGAAGGTATGGCTAGCCACTGCAATAAATGGGTGCATTTGCATAAGAAATATTAGAGTAATCAGTGTACCCTAACGGATTGCTTAGTATTTACTTAATGTCGATGGACAATGTGTAAATTTGTTTTGGTACGCTTCAGAAAACAATTTTCACAAACCCTCCATTTTTCATCAGAATTGTCTAAATTGGTATTAGATAAAATTCATTCAATAATTACTTAAGACAAAAGTAATTATTAAACTATAATTTTCAGGGACTAGTCACTTACCGCAACTGAACCAATGAATCGCACATATGCGTGTGAATTAGGCCAGCAGCAAACCTGCCCACTGGTTTTCTTGTAGATGGTGTCTCTTTAATAGATAACTGGTGTTTTATGTGTTTTGTGGATTTCTTGTGCCTGATAAGAGTGTCAAGTACAAAATAATCACGTGATTGATGACATCATTCCAAACATTGACCAATGAAATATTATTTACAATTCGAATTCCGATTTTTTTCCAATACATTTTATGGGAAATTTGTGCATTTTTTAGCGTGAAAATAAATCGATTTAGAGATCATTTCCGATATTTTCATTATAGCATAAATTAAAATATAAATATCGTTTTAAAATTACTTGGAAGAAAAGTACAAATAATAAAAACATCAAATTATATTATTATTATTAAAAAATAATATCTTTAATAGTTTAAAGGATCTATTAGACCATTAAGTGTTTTGAAAAAGTTAATCCATCTTACGAATGAAAAAAATTACATAACATTTCCAAAGCTTAATGTTTCGATTGTGCTTGAGATAAATTCTTATATGATGATAATTATATAGATTGAAATGTCTGTAGAATCATTTCACAAAAACTTTCTACATTTTAAACATTTTTACACACGACTGTTTTACATTAAATTGAAAATCCATTAATAATGACATTTCCTTTCTTAATCTTTTCCATGTAATATTCATATAATTTCATTTATCATATTAAAATTCGTACAGATTAATGACAAATGTATAATACAATTGAAACCAAATTAAAAAATTTTGCTCTTAGTTATGAAAAAGGTTTAAATAAAAATTATCAAGTTTTTAAGTTAACTTTTAATGAATTACAAGAAATACATATCAACTTAAAAATATTAAAGATATTTTTTAGTTTCAAGAAACAATTTTCATGAGGAAGTTTTAGTTGAAAGAAAAATATATAGTTTTTAAAAATATTGTAAAAGATCTTATCAAAAAATTGTATTTACAACATTATTTTCGATTAATCCAGATAAATTTTTATACCGTTGATATTTTTATTTTATTTGAAATATTTTTAATCAATTGGGTGCCATA
>JAPDSC010013938.1:94928-112100 GCA_026290005.1 Latrodectus geometricus | reverse complement strand
TTCAGTTTCTGAAACACTACAATCACTTTCAGTGTCTGAAGGAAGCTCACACTTTTCTAAAATATCTTCTTCATCCTCAGTTTCGTCTAAGTCTTCTTCATTTAATTCTTCTTCTCCATCACTAAATAAAATTTTCTGTGCGATTTCTAAATCTTGCGGATTATTCAAATCTAAGTATCGCTTCGAACTCATCGTAAGAACAACCGTAGTCGGGCGCGTGCATCTGACGAATGCAGAGTATCGAATAAACTCCAGAAAATGTAATATTTTCTCCTTCAAACTCAAGGCCAACTGCATTCCTGAGTAGTAAGGGACCGGAAGGGCAGATACCCTGAAGGTCAAGGTCATGAATTCCTATTTTCGGTAGAAAACCAAAGATTTTATGAGTCATGCATCTGAGAGATCACACGCGCCCGACGGAGTGTTAATAAATAGAACAGTAGACATTAAAACTCCATTGTTTATATATCTTTCTAGGAGTGATCAATAACTTCGTAATTAACAGTAATCTATAAAGTGAAGGACATTCTTATTATAATTTGGTTATAAATAGTCAAGAGGAAATGCAAATACAAAATTTCTGCACCAGATCTAATTTTACCCATTAAGCAGTTTGCCCGTACAGTGTAGGGGCTACCCAAAATTCGCCTTAACTGGTTTGCCCGTTTAGGCAAATACCGTATACCGTACAGGCATCGATATTTTCTCTTTTCCTTTTCTGGTTTACCTGTACTTTTCATTATTGTAAAAAGACTATTTAGTATAAATATTTTTCAACTGATGGCATGACTTGTCTATTTAACTGAAATGCTTTTCATCTTAATTTTTCTTTGTGGCGGGATAGCAAGAAGTTTTTGAAATTTTTGTTCTATTGTATTCAACATTTGTGAATTTAAAACCTTGTCTTTTCTTATGGAAGTTATAGATAGAATAAACAATGAAAATACTTTCCTTTTAGATGGTGAACAATATTTTAATACGGATGTTTCTTCTAATTATTTGGATTGCCGCCTACTCTGTCTAGTGGTTAGCATTCCTGACTGCGGATAGGGGGGTCTGGTTTCGAATCCCGGTTCGGGCATGGATGTACTGTTTCTCTCTGTCTATCCTGTCTTTGTCCTTTCCTTGTATGAAAAGTTGCCTACCCTATAAACGGGTACCTATGGCAAGTGTGTTCAGAGATCAAGTCAGTCTTCTGCCCTTGTGGTTCCTCTCCACAAAAGAAGCTGCATACTACCTTGTGCCAGATCTTCTGGATCTGGTGTTGGCTTTCCTGCACCAGGGGGATAAGCAACAACAACAACAATTATTTGGATTATTCCTCAAATGACTCATGCCGTGAACTCACCTCTGATGAAGATTTGAGTTCAACAAGAATTTTTACTAAGATTGATGTGGAAAATCCACCTGTTCCATGTCCTTGATTTAAATGTACTAGTATTCCTTCTGTGCAGATTCAATTTGATGACACTTTTGATCTCCTACAATTTTAGGAAACATTTATTGATTCTTCTTTTACAAGTAAAATCGTGGAAGAGACAAATAAATATGCTTGAGCAAAGCAAACATTTAGGAGTTTTTGTATTCCATAATTTTAAAATAAAAAATAAAATCATAAAAACATTAAATATGATAAAAAACATTAAAAGTGGAAAAAAATTTCTTTTTATTCTTATTCTATTAAGTATGGTACTTAATTATATGCAATAAAAAATGACTTTTTTAGAAACATTTCCTGGTAAAAAAAAAAAAAAATATATATATATATATTTCTTAACCCTTTCGCGCCTAACGGGACACATATGTTCCAAGCAAGTTTCAAAAAATTCTTTTGGGACAGAAACGCTTCTGTCAGGACTGATGGGACACATATGTCCCGGTCCTAAATCAGTGCTTAAAATTTTCCTAAAAATATAACATCTTAATTTTAGCAATCTAGTGTGCCCTACTCATAGTTTATGCAACCAAAATTGTTCTGTTGTAAAAAAAAAAAAAAAAAAAAAAAAAAAAAAACGTCGCGAAAAGGTTAAAGGGCTTAAGAGTAAAACATTTAATGCATACACCAGCTGGGTATCAATAATGAAGCAATAGTGTGGAAAACATTGATTCTTATGAAAATTTGTTTATAATTAATTGGCAAAAAATGCTTCAGTATTTCTGTGCAATATCTAATTTAACTAATATTTAATACACAAAATACTTATAACACATATGTACCAATTTAAAAATTGAATGAACTCTTCAAATATTTTGTATTATTTTATCACAAATTATTTCCTTCAAGCTTTAGCTTTAAAAATGTTTTCATACCATATAGTTGCTACACACAAATACATATTTACAGATTTTCAACATTAAATAAAATTAATTCATATTTCCAAATGAACACATATTTCTATCTTCAAATTAATTTAACTAAAAATAAAAATTTTCAAACTTTGAACAAACTACAATTTTTAACTTTCAAACTCTATTTTCAATGAAAATGTTAATACTAATAAACTATACCCCTTGAAGTAAAAGAGTTATTTAAAAAAAGTAATCAATTTCTACATACATCAGATGTTAAAAGAATAAAAATACACCAGTATGAAATTTATCATATTACAGAACCTATTCTGCTATTATAATCTATTGACATCCACTGCATTTTCCTAGAAAAATAATTGTGATGTGTAGTTACTTGCTTTGACTCGATGGAGTTCTAAGGGTTGATGGTGTTGTGGATAAAGATCTAAAACTTCATATTTAAAGATATGAATAAAGATATCTTCTTCATTATGTAAGGTTGATTTTGACATTTTTGTCTACATTTTATTTCTTTTATCTTGTCTTTGTTTAAAAAATCAATAAAAGTTCCCAGTATCTACACTTACAATTTTCTACATCTTATTTGTGTGAATTTGTATTTCCAGTATTAGCCAACATAAAAAGGAAAAAAGATAGAGACTGTCAAATGTAGTAAACAATATACGAATAGCATTGTCATTTTTACAACCAAATATAAATGAATTTATCAAAAAACATAAAGCTCAAATTTCTCATTCAAAGTATCCTTATTATTATATTGTTATTAATTCAATAATAATTATACTATTGTTTTTGTAATACATTATTTTACTTACTTTTAAAATTACTATCATAAATTATTTTACACAGTGTATCATAAATAAGTAAATAACTTCTAAATTTATCTTTTTCTTTGCGTGCTGCCAAACATTAAAATTGTTAAAAAAATGTGCTGTGACAAAAAAAAAAAAAAAAAAAAAAAACATTTAGAATTACTGATTTAAACTAGACAAACTCAAAGAATCCAAAAAAGTAGATGAAATATTTTGTGAAGATAAACTAGAAAATTTGGTTGATGTTTTACTATTTCACAAACTGGATCAATTGGAATTCACCTATCATAAATTATCTCTTATATGATTTCCTATTTGGTACCTTACTTGTTACAGATAACATTTTTGTATTTCCCTTTCTAGTATGAATTTGATCTTTTTGAAATTTTTAATGCATCAAAACCCTATTCCTACTTTTCAATAATACTTCTATATTGCAACGCATAAACAAACATACCATTTAAAAATTCTATAGTAAAACAATGAATGGCTTGTAATAACCAAGAGAACTAATCTTTTTCTCCAAGATAACTTTGTTAACTGACACTAAATCATAAGATAAACATAATTTGAGATAGAAAATCATCTAGAGACCATTTATTTCTGACTGGAGGAATCTCTGGTCAAATAGCATTGTTTAGCATGGTTAATGGATTTTTAGGAAGTGTAATGAGCCTATAACCAAGAAATGTTTATCTCTAGCAAAGATTACAAGTCTATAATGAGATGGTTATAACAGTGAATGATTAAATAATGGAAGAACATCCTAGAATTGACCAGCATAGGCTTATGATGTTACAATCTGTTTCACAACAAGTGATTAGCAATAAGAGTTTGTTAAAGAGAAAAAATTTCACTCTATTATAAAATTAATTCTTTGTAATTGGGAATATTTTATGATTTTCAATGGATAAACCAAATAAAAATGACTTTTCTACTGTAAATATATAAATATTTTAAAAACATTGCACTATGAACTTCATTTCTTCTAATTCCATTAAAAATATATTTTATTAATTGTTATTTCACTTAAAATCATTTTCTTGTTCGATTAAAATATTTCACTCAAGATTTAATAAGAAAAAATATTTATAGGATGTCACCAAAGATGTTAATCCTTCCCTTATTAAAGGAATTGGATTTGATGCTACTTGTTCTCTTGTTGCCCTTGATAAAAATTTAAATTCCCTAAGTTTAAGTAAAACAGGTATGAATGCATTACTTCCTAAGTTTTAAACTTTTTATCTATTTGCTTTATGCTGAATGTTTTTCTTTTGTTCCTTTTTTTAGGGAATTCACAACAGAATATTATACTTTGGATGGATCATAGAGCTATAGAAGAAGCTAACTTTATCAATAGTAAAAATAATGAAGTTTTGAAATTTGTTGGTGGTAAAATCTCTCCAGAAATGGAAGTTCCAAAGCTCCTCTGGATTAAAAAGGTAATATTTTAATCAAAGATATAACTGTATTGAATTTATACTATTTTATGGGACTTCTAATGTATTTTCTTTTAAGTTAAATCCAAAATTGAGAATATACTATGCAAATTATTAAACCATTCTAATGTATGTATATAATTCAATCTAAATCTAAATTTTATCCTTATGATTCAGTCCTAAAATATTTGAAGTTGTAGTTAATCAATCAGAACAGCAAACTTAACTGTTATCAAAGAATAAATTTTCAGATACGTAGATTGTAGCTGAATGTTTCAGCATTGCTGTTGAGTTGGTCATACCAGAATTCTAGTTGTGTAATTTCCTTTTCACAAAATAACAAGTCCTATTGTCTTTTGACATTTTATTTTGTCAAATTTAACAATCTAAAAAACATAACACAAAACTAAATTTCTGTAATTAATTTTAAATTATTTCACCCTACAGCTCACTGGTGCCAATATGATCCTTCTGAAATAGCATCCATTGATAACTGAGCTTGATTCACCATCTGATAGAGAATATTCTTGCTTTCCCTTTTTTAAGGATCACTATGGCTAACTTCCCACAGTGTGTTCTATTTATATTATTTAACACCTGCTTCAATGAATTTGCAGTTTACACTTTAATGACCTTAAATTTATTCTGTTAGATTTTATTGAGAGGAATTATGTTTCTAGATTTCATGAATCTGTCTTATGAACTGAAAACAAGCATTGAATTAATATTGTGAAAGCAGAATAAGAATATAGATTACATAGTTTTTGTATTAGGTACATTGAAATATGCAAACATTCAATGTATGGGCACTACAGTTTCAGTTTAAACATGAGATTTTACAGTTTAGCTTATAAAAGTGTCTTATAAAACATTTTTTAGTTTCTAGTCTACATATGAATTGAAAAGACAAACATTAAATTAATGTAGTGTAAATAGATGCAGGACTTTAAATTTTACAGAAACATGAACTCTAGAAAATCAGTCAACTAAAAATTTTTTGCTTGGTTGCATATAATATTATTTCTGTAGAAACTTCTTACTTCTCATCAAATTCAGTAATTTTCATCATAGTGATATAGATAAATAAAAATAAACATTAATCAATATTATTATACAATTAATTTTCAAATGGCACTAGTCATAGAGAATATAATAAAGACAAAGATGTCAAAACTTAATTTATTTCAGAGAATATGTGTATGTATTGATTGAAAGATGAGTAAAAGATAATAAAATTGATGAGTATTGGCTTCAGGACTGGCAATTAAAAACTGCTCATACTCAACTCATTGAATTAAAAGCTTTGAATATATTGTATGTTGTTAGAAGTAGGTCCATGCATCTTCTACATGAAGTTAATTATTATCTGATCTACCTGTGAATATTATTTTCCGGACCAGTTTTTCTCTGTTGTAAGCAGATGTGTTTAAAAAGCCATAAATTTAAAGAAATGGGCTGATCAAATGAACAATGTAATTTGGTATATTAAAAGGAAACCCTCAACATTTGATGCAACCTATTAGTATATATTGTTCTACTGAAATGTGACTATCGACCAGACTAGGATAAAGAAGGAAAATCTCAATCAAAAGTAAGAAAGACTACAAAATCTCAACTTTACAGCATTGGTTTGTTAATATATTGTTAATATGTACTAAAGTATATTTGAGTTGAATCCAACACATCACCATGTCATCATAATGAGTGCAGAATAAATATAACTATGCATAAGGTAACATTTTAATGGCCTCTTTCTATTGTGCTTTTAAACTTTAAACTGGTATTATTAGAGTGCAGGTTGATTCATCCAAAAACTTTGTCATTCAGTTTTCCATTTCACTGTTTTATCTCTTACTAATGTTGATATCTTACAATGAAAGCTACATGGCAGAATATTCTCTCAGATTCCATAAACACAATATATTTACCTTTGTTTTTAATAAAGAAATTAGACAGTTGCAACATACTTATTGTATGAGTGGTACCAATTTTGCACAGTTTAAATTGTTCCTTCTTGAAGTTGCATTTTTAATCAATAGGTGTGTAGTAACCATTTACCATAAGTTTAAAAAAACATTCAGATTATTTCACAAAAGATCTATATACTTTTCATCAGTATATATCCACCAGCTGAAGACTAATAGTTATTCTTTAATATTCAATAGAGTTTATATCCACCAACCAACATACTCAAAACTGTTAATAAAGGTATAGTAGATAAGTCTAATGAATATTCCTTTGCTGTTTATATTTGATCCATAAAATCTAATAAAAGTATTTGACTTTTATGGTAATCTTTTAAACATATTTGGTAAAATAAGATATAATGATTTGTATTCACATTACGATGTCTATTTTCTGATTGGTAATTATAACATGCATATTAATCAGTTGAACATAAACTATTATTTCATGCTCATGTGTATAAATAAATAGGAACTATTTAACTTAAAATTAAGTCATACTTTAACAGTCACTTTTTATTTCAATATTAATTAAGCATCGAATCTAAATATTAAAAATCTTTCAATAACTTTCCTTAAATAAATAAAATTAGTTGAAATTTTTAAGTTTTATGTTTTGCTTCAAATTTGTGGGTTAGAACTTCACCATTCTAATTTAAGGTAATTTCATTTTTTTAATTCCTCTCTATTTGGATGAAACAAAGATCTTCCAGTCTTTCTAAGAAAATATACCATTACTTATATTTTTCTGCATATTTATCTATGTATGTATGATAAACATGTTTTTTATTTTGTTCTCAGATTTGAATTATTTTATAGATATAAATAATTTTTCGAACAAATTTTCTAAATTTGTGTTTTATACTTCTATTATCTCTAAATAATGTTTGAAGAAATTTGAATTGATAATGAAATTTCTGACTATCTTTAACAAAAAAACTCATTTGGCAAAATATTCATATCTGATTCGATAGAATATTTGAATTATTTTTCCAATTAAACATTTCTTATTTCTATAATCAAAAATATTTGTTCCAATAATTGTGTTAATAATAAGACTTAATTTATTATTTCCAAATTAATTTATTCATTTTATATTTTAAAAATGTTAGCAGATTAATACTAGATGCTTAATCTAAATAATTGTCCTTATGATAATCAAATATTAAAGTTAAATTTCATCTTGAAATAAATGCTTGTAGTTCATTTATTTAATGAGGATGTTAAAATGTGTTGGTATTAATGAATTTTTGTTTTGCTTATTTTAATTAAAATTTTCCAAATATTTCACAATTTTAGAATATGCCAATACAGTGGGAAAATGTAGGATATTTTTTTGATTTGCCAGACTTCCTCACGTGGAAGGCTACCAATAGCTTACAAAGGTATTTCAAATAAATTTTCATTTAATGTGCAATGTTAAATTTTTATTTATATTAAAAATTCTAAATTTTACAAACAAATCACTTATATTGAGAGTTCATTTTGCTTCATTTTAAAAGAAACTGAAGTTAAAATTGTTTCCATTTAATGTATAAATTACATTTAACATATTCTATTTCATTTTAATTTGATCTTAACATATTTTTACTTTTAAACAGAAGTATTTTCATATAATAATTTAAAAGACATTATATATCCTTGAAAAAAATCTTTTTTGGAAGAAATATTCAGTGAAATTCAATAGTCACTGTGAGAAACTATGCTTGAGGTTACTTTTGTGATATGAAACTACTGTTGTTGTAAATAGTGATTTAATCTCACCTGTATCACATAAAGACAATTATAAATACTTTAGTAATCCTTAATTTGTGAATACTAAAATACTGGTAAATTTGAATTCATGGAATGTCTCATTAAACAAATTTTTAAATCTCTTAAGATTTTCAATTTGAATTTAAATAAAGATAAATTGTTTTTATTAAATTTTATTTCAAAATGTTTGCAGTGAAGTTAACCTGGACAGTTAATATTTCAACCCATTAAAGTTACTAAAATCTACAAGCATTTCTATACATATTTTTTCCAGAACCGCTATTTTATTATTGAAAAAAACTATTTACACAATGTTTTGGAAAGTATGAAAAATAATAAAGAAAAAATTTTAAGCCAAATCTACATTTTATATTATTTTAAAAAGTTTTTAATTTGTTATAACCTTGATTTTCCTTTTTTTATAATCTTGGTTTTCCCTTTCATTTAATTATCCTTTTATTCCTTTTTTTTTATTGGCATTGAGATACTGTTATTATTTTCTTACCAAATTTTCTGATAAGGGGATCGCTTATATTTTGGTCACTTGAGGCAAGCACTAAAATTTGTCAGCCTCTTCTTTTTGCAATTAAGCAAAAAGAAAGAAAAAAAGGTTAAAAGGTCCTTCACTTTGTTTTGTAAGCTAATATATAGAACTTAAATATATATTGATATTTGGTAAAAGATGCAACTATTTACATCTAGGAACAATTAATTTAATATAACACTGCTTGATATGTGTTTATTCTCATTTTTCAACCATCTGAGCAAGCATGAATGCTATTGCATTGTCAAAATTGATTCATAATCAAAATTCATATAATTATTATATAGATAATGTCCTTTGTTTTTCCAAATGTTTAAGCTTTCATTACAACATATTAACCAAAAATTAGAGCCCAAGATTTTTATATCTATGATTTTATATTCTATGTTATATTTTAAATGTATTTTATTTGTTTTGCTTATTTAAAAAATGTAAAAATAATAATTTTGCTTGAGAGAATTCATTTTGTTAATATAGCAGTTCTGTCAACATAAAGTGTATATATATAATATATTCAGAAGACAAGCATTTTCACAGTAATACTTTGTGTAAATATGATTAATAATAGTAAGAATTTAAAATAGTAAGAATTTAAAATAGTAAGAATTGTAGTATAGTAGTAAAATAGTAGGAATTTCATTTATTTAAAATTAATCACAAAAATTCATTAAATTTATGAAGATTTTTTATTTTTATTTTTTCCAAGAGCATAATTTGTTTGGGGCAAAACAATTAAAAATAAAAGAAATAATTTGATATGAAATTTCAATTTTTTAATACTCAGTAAATTAAGTCGTATTAAAAAGAATATTCTAACTGAATGTTAAATAAGCTAATAAGAATAGTATCTATGTCTATAATAATATCCATGTATATTTGTAAGAATAGTATCTAGTATCCATGTATGTTAAAACTAATTAATACATGTGAATTGATATATTTTATACTTAAAAAAACTACATTTAAAAAAAAGCATTGCATGGTGTTCAAATTTTTTATTGAGTTAGGTAATATTAAAAAAAGGACATGCTGAGGGAAAAACCTAATAATACTATATAACTTAAAATCATAGAAAAATGATGAAAATATGCTTATGTTCTTAAATTTCATTTCTTTATGAACACACTATGAATGTTGGATTCATTAAATTATTAAAGAATATTTTCTTATATTTAATTTGTTTTACATTATGTTCATTGGTTAATATCATTTTATCTCAGTAATTGAAAAATATTAATGTTTCAGAAAAAGTTTAAAATATGTAATATTTTTATTAAAAGCAAACATATTTTTACATTAAGGCAAATAAATTGCATTCCTTAATTATAGCTATAATATGTTGTCAAAAATAATTAAAATTGGTGATTCAACTTATCATGAATTGCATGAAAATATTTAAAATTCATAATATTTTATATTTAAATTGCATATTACTTCCCTTGATTTCTTACTCAATTTCCAAGTTAAAAATAATATAAAATCATGTTTTATGTTTACTAAAATTAAATTTGTTTAATAAAAATTCAGTTGAAATAGTGATACAATAAAAAAGGTGTATGATTTCACATTATATTTATCAATTTCAATTATTATTAAAATGTTAAATAATTGATTTAATAATTATATTCTTAATTTCCCTTAACAACAGTAACTATATTGTAGATCATTATGTTCTTTGGTTTGTAAATGGACATATCTGGCTAATGATAGTAAAATTGAAGGATGGCGAGATGAATTTTGGAATGAGATTGGCTTAGGTGATTTAGTAATGTCTAATTATGAAAAAATTGGTAATTCAAAATTTTTAATATCTATAAACAAATATATAATCTTTTCATTATTTTGATTATAAAACCATGCAATTCAAAGACATAGTTTCCAATTTTATAATAGTTAAAAGTTTTCAGAGCTTCAGTTATGTGAAATAATTGGAAGTTCGTCATGTTGTTTTTGGAATCATAATATTTGAAGTAAAACAATATTTGTATATAATGTTTTGATTAATTATACTTTCTGACAATTAAAAATTTTGCATTAAGAATTTTTATTAACTTCTTATAAATCTTTTCTTTTACATCCATATTTTTTCATAGTATTCTGCAAAATTTGTTTTATTCATAAATTTTATTTTTTAATTAATTTCATTTTAGTTAAGAATAGATTCTTTACAAACCTTAAATTATCAGTGAATGACAAAAATTCTTAATGTTCAGTGAAAGTGAAAGAAATTATAAATTCTAAGGGAATTTATTTTATATAATGTTATAAATCAGAAATTAATATTTATTTACTATTTACTTTATGTCAAGGAAAATTTAATCCAGTATAAATTATTAAAATAAATATTTGATTTCATGTTTTTTAATAAATTTAAATTTTACAATTTACTTTTATGTAAGTTTATTCCAGAACATTTATAAGTGTATCTGTTTTCCTAGAAAAATAAATATTTTGATATGATAGTACAAAAAGCTTAATACAAACAAAATGCCTTAGTTTATTTAAGCACTCACTTTTGATTAAGTTTAAAATATTTTAATGAATGATTTAAATGACAAAGAACTATGTTGCATGTAATTTATCAAAAATGTATATCACATTTCATGTAATATTTTGTATGTTTATAGGCACTGAAGTATTATCACCTGGACAGTCATGTGGACAGGGTTTAAGTGAATCTGTTGCTAAAGAATTAGGTTTAATTCCTGGTACTCCTGTTTCAATTTCCATAATTGATGCACATGCTGGTGGTTTAGGTAAAGTTGATATTTAAAGTATGTTAATATATCGTTTAAGAAATGTTAAAGGTGTAAGGTCTATTAAATTGAAAATCCTAATATTTTTTAAATATATTTCAATAGTAATGAAACTAAAAAAAGCATGAAATATTTTCTATTTATAAAAATTTTCTTAATTTATTAATTATAACATATCTTTAAAATTTCTTTGTAAACTATCAAATGGAGTGATAATAATCATTGTAATCCAAATACATACATTTAATGATTGACTAGCTTTTTGCATATAGAAAATATTTTATGTTCAAAATCTGCACTTATTAAAAATTTTGAAAGAAAAAAAAACATGCATTACATTTTCAGAAATATAATATTATAAGACTCAACAAATAACAAATTTTATGAACCTGATTACCTTTTATAAAATGTTGACATATTTAAAGAAAATTAAGCAATGAAATAATCTTTTTTTTTATTTGTAAAAGAGCTAGTTTTGAATAATTTTTTTTTTAAAATTTGTATAGCTTATTCGTTAAATTTTCAGGTGTCCTTTCATGTTCAAGTACTGGTACTAATGTGGACAATATTGAAAACAGGCTTGCTCTTATATGTGGAACATCTACTTGCCACATGAAAGTAATATCTTATTATATAATATAAATGTATGCCAATTTTCCTTCAAAAATATTTCTTATAAATTCTATTTTCAGGTTAACAAGGAACAATTTTTTACTAATGGTGTTTGGGGACCATATTATTCTGCAATGGTACCTGATTATTATTGTAGTGAAGCAGGTCAAAGTGCTGCTGGAGCTTTAGTGAGATATTTATTTATCTTAATAGTGTGAAAATTAAAGCCTTTTAAATTTCATCTAAAACTTATTAATAATTAATATCATATATTCTTGTACTGAGTATATTGAAAATTTAGACAAATAATTTATTATGTACACTATTGTCATTATTATTTCCAATAGTTTTGAATTATTTCTGTGGATGTGAAATGTCATATGTAATTGTATTGTTAATAACTCAGTTTTGTATCCATCAATTCACTCATGTGGCTATTATTGATATATCAAATATAAAACTTTTTTTATTGACATTCATGCATGTAATCACAATAAAAGATAATAGTGTTTTCATTATCATTTCTGGATTATAATTTTACATAAAATATATAAGAATGAAAAAAATGAGTAAAAAAAATGAAAAACTTCTTTTTCATGGAAACATAAAGAACTATTGAGCAATGAAATAAAGTAGAAGTAATTACTTTTATATTTAACCTATTAATTACTTTAGCATGATTACTAAATCTTGGATTCATAACAAGAGTTTTTAAATTTTTATTAGTATTTTTCGGTATTAGATCCCTAAATCAAGTATTTCTATTTCGTATTTTATACTTACAAATTATTATCCTTATATATATTTCTTACATATATTATTATAATTACATATATTTATTATCACGAAAATATGGTAAAATTTTCTAAAGATTATAAAAAAAATGCTTAAGGAAATATATAAATGATAAAATTAAAATTCCGCAATGTGTTTTTATGAAATATAATTAAGGTTAAGAAGAAAATAAAGAAATTCTTAAAGGGTGCAGTAAAAAGTATTGCATTGAAAAAATATAATTAGCTATTCCCAATGAAATTTCTGAAACAAAATTTGTTTTGAATCTTAGACTTTGATACATTTCATTCTTATAAATTGACTTAATGCAAAAGTTAATTTCCACTTAAATAAAATTCATTGACAATATTTTAATCTTACCTCAATTATATTAAATAAAATTTTTTTCATATTTTGATTATATATTAGAAAATGTTGTCATGTCATCCATTATTGTAACAAAATTTAATAACTTTTTAAATGAAAATTTACAAAAATTAAATTTAAAATTAAATTTGAATTCAATTATTTTCACAACTTTATATGGAATTTCCATAATTAACAAATTTAGTTACTTTCTAATATCCAAGGATTTATTCATCATTATAAATTCCTGATTTACTAAGAAAAGGAATTAAAATATATTTGTAATATAAAATTAAATTTATTTATTTGTAGTATTTAAATGAAAAAGTATGAAATATAAACTATTAAAGGAGATCTTGTGAAAGATTATTACACAGTCTGAACTCTTTTTTATGAACTTGCAGAATAGAAACAGGTAAAATAGTTTTTGAAATAGAAAGTGTGTAAAATAAAACATGTAAGTGTTATATATTTTTTTCAAACTGATTACCAAATAATTTTTAATAACTCTTTATAAATAAAGTGCTATTACAAAAAAATAATTTTATTAGAAACACATGAAAAATAAATTCATACTTAAAAACAATATTCTTGATAAATTTATTAAAACATATCTTTTGATTTTTTTTCAATATAAGAAAACTTTTTTTTTTAATCAAAAAAGTATCTTAATCTTGTCAGTCATTTATCTACTTGCTTTGCGGATGATGTACTGCTGATGTGCTGTAAAGTTATGTACAGCTGTAGATA
This sequence comes from Latrodectus geometricus, assembly GCA_026290005.1. Classification (NCBI taxonomy): domain Eukaryota; kingdom Metazoa; phylum Arthropoda; class Arachnida; order Araneae; family Theridiidae; genus Latrodectus; species Latrodectus geometricus. The sequence goes on along the minus strand of JAPDSC010013938.1, from coordinate 98,018 downwards.
ATTTTCTTTTTATTTAATGTCTGAACTATTTTTTAATTCTCATTCATTATGTTCTCAATCATTTACTTTATCAGTAATTGAATCTGAATTCCCATTCAAAATGTCTTCAAATGAAATCTTGGGCAGTAGTGGCTGTCTTTGTCAATGTTCATGGATGACTAACTCACCTCCACTTAAATTATCAGGTTCTTAGCTTTATTCATCAGTTATCATGATTCCTTTAATAAAGCCTGCCTATCAAAATAACTAAGATATCATTTTTCCTGCAACATTATTCACCAAATCATAAAATATAGCCTAACGTTGAACAACAAGTTTAATATATTTAAATAATTGAAATATTATGGCACTGTTATTTATATTGCATATTTACTTAATTAGTAATTTAATTGAAAAATAATAGGAATAATGACTATTATGGTATTAGCTTTAATAATAGGCCAAATACAAATTTTTTTAAATAAATGTTGTAATTAATTCAATTAAATAAGATTATTTAATTAAAGACAGAATTTAATTTAGTTGTTAGATGATAATATATACTCATAAACTTAAAATTGTTCTTATTTTTATTTGATTACTTGACTTAATGTATGATTTCATATGTTATAACTTTTGTATTAATCAAGGGAGTAAATAAAGTTGCTACTGTTAGATATAAAAAATCAATTTGAACTTTTATCAAATTTTATTTTTATTAAATCTAAGAATGGAGAAACATTAATTAACAGATATTTAGTGTACATCGTTAACATGAGTAGTAAATATATTTATCAACAATATTAGAAGCTGAATCATTTTATTCTGTAATGAATAGAAAAATATTATTAAATTTCATAAAGATTTTAATGTTATATATTTTTATACCTATAAAAATGCACTTTTTAACATAATGTTTGTGGAAATTTTTTTTTTCTTTGACAATCTTTGCATCATCTTTTACAGATTTTCTAATATAAATGCAAGGTATTTGAGATGTCAATCATATCGAATTTAAAAAAACTAATACATTTTTCAAGTAATAATAATTTTATAATGAACCATTTTCTTAAAAATAAAAATTTTTATTTTGGGACTCTTAATTTCTTTTTAAATTTAGTTTTAAATAAATCCAATTGCTTTAAGAAAACATGATTTTTCATGATCATAGTTATTCTGGCTGTTTAGAAGTCTCCTGTAAAGGGAAACTATTCTTTATTTAAAAAAAAGATTGATCAAATAACTTTATTTTTCATTTCAGCCAATTAACGTAATTATCTACAACAACATTAATACTTCTCTTAAACAGTTTCAAATGAGGAATATCACATTTATAATTTGAATATTTTAATTCTTTCATTTCTTTCTAAAAAAAACTCTGTTTATATAGTTAAAGATACAAATGAGAATTTTTGTTTTATGTGGAAACCACTACATAATATATTTAGTTTATGATATATCACTCAATGTTTTATCATTGCTAAAGCGTAATGTCGTTATTCATTGTAAATTGATCCTCTTTTTAGAAATTATGAATTGTTCTTGTGAATGTTTATTCATTATGAATTTTGAAGTTTGTTTTATAATAAAATGGGTTATTTCTTAAATGTATCTGTGATGCTAGAATGAGATAAAGCATAAAAATCAACTCCAAACTAAAATTTATTTTACTGGGGAAATGTAACATCTGTGCTTCTATTTTAAAATGATTATAAGAATTTTGTGATTTTCACTCAGTGTTTGAATGTATAGTTTATAATATTCTCAATATCAAAAATACAGTTAATTGTTAAAAATTTTAAACTATTTGGTAATTAATTTCAAATATTATATGTATTATTTTTAAATCACATAAATCTCTAAATCATACTGTTTTTTTCTCTATGTCTGGAATCTTATTCTATCTTAATATCTATTGCTAAAATTATTGAGAATTAATACCTGTGACCAAATGTTTTGATCAAATTTGTTGCTTATTACTTTCCCTAGAAATCTTATGTAATATTGTAATATAATATGTAATATTTGAATGAATTTTTTTTTCAATTATTTTCTAGAAATATATTTGTAAGAATATAATTAAGTACATATTTCAATTTGAATATCATTAGTTATTGTAAAAAATGGTAATAAATAAAAATATAATTTTTAATTTACTTTATTTGTAAGTAATTCTGTCAAATTATTTGATATTTTATGTATATTAAATATATTATTTAATGTATTAAACTTAATGTCTTATTGGTATATTTTAATGTATGTAATGCATATTTTAAAATAACAAAATTCAGTTTGAAGTAATTTTTAAATTATTTTTCTAAATAGCTAGATCACATAATCAGTTCTCATCCAGCCTCAATTACATTGAAAGAGCAAATGACAAACAATAAAGATGAAAGGTAATTAAAATACAAATTTTAGAATTTTAAAACAACAGTATTGCATCATATATAGTCTAGTATATCAATATAACAGTGTTGTTAATGTAACAGTTGTCTACATTACATTATATTTTCTTTTTTTTTCCTTAGTGTAAAAAAATTTAATATTAAAATAAAAGATGTTATTGGTAAAATATCTATGTAATATTGTAGTAAAAATCAGTGAATTAGATTGACACACTAGATTAAATTGCATATTGTTACATTATTAATAAAAAATTTTTTGCTTGTTACATTCAAATTGATTGAACTTATGAAATTAGTTAAATAATACTAGAATTCTATCATTTGATATAACTGCTGGTATAACTCTTGAAAGCTGATCTGGTGGCTGAATAATTAGTGTAACAGTTCATATTCTCATTTTTGAAATCTATTTTAAATAATAGATCTCAATCTAACTAACTTTATGAGTAAAAATGAATATAGCTGACAAACATATGTTTATGAACAAAAAAATATTCATATTAACTGTGTTAACTGTGAAAAAATATTTTATTTTAAGAAGCAGAATAAACCAATTATGGAAAAAAACTAAAGAAAATGAAGAAAATATATTTTAAAATTTGCATGAAGAACATTAAAATATTAACTACCAATTATATATATATATATATATATATATATATATATATATATATATATATATATATATATATATATATATATA